>CM038229.1:63423734-63481302 GCA_021442155.1 Cymbidium sinense | reverse complement strand
ATATCTCTTAACATCTCCCCAATATGAAAGTACATTCATTATTACATGATGGAAACTGGTTTCTTCCTTCTTCTTTCATGGTCTCTAATCCCAAGTGTGCTCAAATAATTTTAGAAACTCCTATTGTGGCTGGAGAGGATCTAATATGTTGGTATAATTGCAACTCTCCTTCCTCTAAAGAGTTTAGAGATGCTGTCTTTGAGTCTCATCCAACCTTGGATTGGACTAAAGGAATATGGTTTAAGGGTTATGCCATTAATTATGCTCTTTATTGTTGGATGGCTTTCAAATCTGGGTTGAAAACCTCTGATTTGTTGGAAAAAAAAGGGATTGGCGTTACGATTTATTGCTATTTTTGTCACTCAGTTTTGGAATCACACAATCATTTATTTTTTGAATGCCCGGTATCTATGAAAATGGTTAGAGCTCTTATTCCGCAAGGAAACTTCTTACTTCTCCAATCCTCTCTTCAACAGGTATTAAATTTTATTGATGAGGATGAGCATAAAGTGTTGCATAGGCTACACTTCCTTATTATTGCTGTGCTTGTTTATATATTATGGAGAGAAAGGAACAATAGAGTATACTCTTCTACTTCTCAAACTTTTTCCTCTTTAATATCTATGGTTAGAGATAGAGTTACTGCTAAAATGCTTAGCTGGAAAGTTAAATCAACTTGGCCTAGTTATGTTCAAGAGCTGCTACTAAAATGGAGAGGTTATAAACCTCCTTAATTTTGGTCCTTTTTGTTGGTTCTGGAGGGCTTCTGTTTTGCCTTTTTTTGCTCGTTCTCGGATTACAAGTAGTGGTTTTACGCTATTTTTTTACGGATGTTCTTTGCAATTCTTTGTTCTGAGTCGATGCTCTCGAGATTACCTGGCGGTGGTTTCGATTTCTATATATTGGGCGATGATGAGTTTTTTCCAAGCACAAACTATCTAATTGCTGCAAATATTTATGTCTCCCTCACCTGGATGATCATTTCTGCAACCACAGTTCCCTCTCTTGGTTGGGTGTCTTTTTCAGTCGTTAGGCTGGTTCTATGGGAATCATTTGGAAGGCAGTTTTGACTACCGTGAGAGACAATTTTCTGAAAAGTCGCCCCTGCTAGTTGCTGAAGTTGTGCTTGTCAGGTCATCTATTTATGATGAGTTTTGCGGCTCTGAGTCCATTTGTTTTAGCAATTTATTTACACCTATTTTGACTCAAATTATGTACTGCTGCAGGAAATAGTTCTGCTTGCCTTTTTTGTGTTCTGTCATCAACGTTTGTAATTTTGTAAACATCATTTTGGAATACAATTGGGCTTCGGCCCTCAAATTTTTTCCAAAAAAAAAACAACCTAAAAAACTAACTAAACTAACTAACAAACTAAAACCTAATAACTAAACTAAACTAATTAATAAAACCAAAACCTAATAACTAAAAACTAACAAATAATAAACTAATAAAACTAAAACTAAAAAACTAATAACTAAAATAATAATAATAATAATTAAACCAATAATTAAAAACTAATAAACTAATAACTAATAAAAACTAACTAAATAATTAAAAAATACTAAATGAATAAACTAATATCTAATAACTAAACCTAATAACTAACAATAATAACTAAACTAATAATAACTAAAATTAATAAATGAATAACTAATAATGAAGGTAATAAAACTAATAACTAAAAAACTAATAAACATAAACCTAAAACTAATAATAAATAATAGTAATAATAAAACTACTAATAGTAATAAAAAATAACAATGATAAACTAAATAAAAAACTAATAACTAATAACTAACTAATAACTAAACTAACTAATAAAAAAATAATAAAATAAACCTAATAAACTAAAACTAATAACCTAAAATAATAAACTAATAACTAGCTAATAACTAATAAAACTAACTAAAAAACTAATAATAAAAACTAATTAATAATAATTAACAAACTAATAACTAATAATAATGACTAAATAAACTTATATAACTAATAATAACTAAATAATAAACTTAACTAATAACTAACTAATAAGACTAATAACTACTAATAACAAATATTAGTCTAATAAACTAATAACTAACTAATAATAACTAATAAATAAATAAATAATTAACTAAAACTAAAAAGTAATAACTAATAACTAAACTAATAAACTAAAAAAATAATAAACTAATTTAGTTAATATTTCAGTTTTAGTTATTAGTTTTTAAGGTTTTATTAGTTTAGTTATTAGTTATTAGTTAGTTAGTTTAGTTATTTTTTATTTTAGTTATTAGTTATTATTTGTTATAGTTTATTAGTTATTAGCTAGGTTATTAGTTAGTTATTATTAGTTTTAGTTAGTTATTAGTTATTAGTTTTATAAGTTATTTATTAATTGGTTAGGTATTAGTTATTATTATTAGTTTATTAGTTTATTATTTGTAATTATTTAGTTATTATTATTTATTAGTTTATAATTAGTTATTAGTTATTAATTTAGTTAGTTTCTTAGTTAGTATTATTTATTTTAGATTTTATTATTAGTTATTAGTTTAGTTATTTAGTTAGTTTTATTAGTTTAGTTATTTAGTTTAATAGTTATTTAGTTAGTTTTATTATTAGGTTTATTATTTAGTTATTAGTTTTTTATTAGTTATTAATTTTATTAGTTTAGTTATCTAGTTTAGTTATTTAATATTAGTTTAGCTAATAAATTTAATATTTATTAGTTAGTTTATTAGTTAGTTTAGTTATTAGTTTTAGTTATTAGTTATTATTTATTAGTTAGTTTTATTAATTATTTATTAATTTATTAGTTTATTATTATTAGTTTTATTAGTTATTAGTTAGTTATTAATTTATTATTAGTTTATTAGTTTAGTTATTAGTTTTTATTAGTTTAGTTATTATTTAGGTTTAGTTAGTTTTTAATTATTAGTTAATTTTTAGTTTTTATTAGTTATTAGTTAGTTTTATTAGTTATTATTATTAGTTATTAGTTTATTTAGTTTTATTTTTTTATTATTAGTTAATTAGTTAGTTATTTTATTTAGTTTTACTAGTTATTAGTTTTTAGTCATTATTATTTTTTTTTAGTCTAGTTTATTAGTTAATTATTAGTTATTAGTTTAACTATTAGTTTAGTTAATATTAGCTAGTTATTTTTAGTTTAGTTAGTTATTTATTATTAGTTTTTAGTTTTTTTTTATTTTTAGTTAGTTAGTTTAGTTATTACTTTATTTATTATTATTAGTTAGTCATTTAGTTTAGTTATTAGTTATTAGTTAGTTAGTTTTTAGTTTATTAGTTTAGTTTATTAGTTATTTAGTTTATTAGTTTAGTTTATTTTTTAATTTAGTTTAGTTATTAGTTATTTTGTTTTTATTATTAGGTTTTTAGTTTTTAGTTAGTTTTAGTTATTAGTTTATTAGTTAGGATTTAGTTTAGTCTGTTTATTTAGTTAGTTTTATTTTATTATTTATTATTATTATATGAGTTTATTATTAGATACTTTTTATTAGTTTATTATTATTATTATTATTTATTATTATTAGTTATTACTTTATTATGTTTACTATTTTAGTTTATTAGTTTTATTAGTTATTTAGATATTAGTTTTATTGGTTGATTAGTTGATTAATTTTATTTGTTTTTTATTAGTTAGTTATTTATTACTTAGTTTATTTGTTTATTTAGTTATTAGTTTATTAGGTTTTTAGTTTGCTTAGTTATTTAGTTTTATTAGGTTTATTATTAGTTTTTTTATTAGTTTGATAATTTAATTATTATTATTAGTTATTAATTATTATTAGTTATTAGTTTAGCTTTTAGTTTATTAGTTAGTTTGTTATTAGTTATTATTTATTTTATTATTAATTTAGTTATTAGTTTTTTCATTTTATTAGTTATTTATTAGTTTAGTTTTTATTAGTTATTAGTTATTTATTATTATTAGTTTTAGTTATTATTAGTTATTATTTTTAATTAGGTTAGTTATTTATTAGTTATTATTATTAGTTTTGTTAGTTATTTAGTTTAGTTATTATTATTATTAGTTTTAGTTATTTAGTTTATTAGTTAGTTAGTTTATTAGTTTATTAGTTTTTTAGGTTTTATTTTTTGTTAGATTAGTTTATTTTATGAGTTTAGTTTAGTTATTTAGTTATTAGTTATTAGTTTTGTTATTTAATTTATTATTATTAGTTAATATTAATTAGTTTATTAGTTAGCTAGTTTAGTATATTTTTATTATTGTTAATTTATTATTTACTTATTAGTTTTTAAATTTTTAGTTTATTAGTTTTATTAGTTTTTTAGTTTAAGTTATTACTAGTTATTAGTTTTAGTAGTTTTTTATTAGTAATTATTTAGTTTTATTAGTTTTTGTTATTATATCTAGTTATTATTATTAGTTATTAGTTTATTAGTTTATTATTAGTTATTAGTTTATTTTAGTTTATTAGTTATTAGTTTAGTTATTAGTTTATTAGGTTTATTATTAGTTTTTATTAGTTAGTTAGTCAGTTTAGTTTTTTTATTATTTATTAGTTTATTAGTTAGGTTTTTTAGTTAGTTATTAATTATTAATTATTAGTTTATTTAGTTTATTATTATTAGTTATTAGTTAGTTATTTATCATTAGTTTAGTTTTATTAGTTATTTAATTATTAGGTTTAGTTAGTTATTATTAATTTTAATTATTAGTTATTAATTATTATTAGTTATTATTTATTAGTTATTATTAGTTAGTTTATTAGTTTAGTTAGTTTATTTAGTTTTTATTAGTTTATTATTTAATTAGTTTAATTTTATTAATTAATCACTTTATCAATATTTAGTTTTAGTTTTATTATTTTTAGGTTTTATTAGGTTTAATTTAGTTATTTAGTTATTATTAGTTAGTTATTAATATTATTAGGTTATTAGTTTTTAATTTTATTAGTTATTAGTTATTATTTATTATTAGCTTTATTATTAGTTATTTAGTTATTATTTTTTAGTTATTATTATTTGCTTATTACTTTTTATTTAGTTTTTAGTTGTTCATTATTATTAGTTTAGTTATTTAGGTTATTAGTTTAGTTTGTTATTAGTTATTAGTTTAAGTTATTAGTTTATTAGTTTAGTTATTAGTTTTATTATTATTAGTTATTTAGTTATTTAGTTATTAGTTTATTATTATTAGTTTAGCTTTGTTTTATTAGTTTATTATTATTAGTTATTATTAGTTAGTTAATTAGTTATTAGTTATAGTTATTAGTTTAGGTTTAGTTAGTTATTATTAGTTAATTAGGTATTATTTAGTTATTAGTTTGTTATTATTAGTTAATTTATTATTAATTATTATTATTAGTTATTAGTTTATTAGTTAGTTATTAGTTATTAGTTATTAATTAGTTTTATTATTATTATTAGTTTCAGTTTTTAGTTATTATTAGTTAGTTAGTTTATTAGTTATTAGTTTAGTTAGTTAGTTATTATTAGTTATTAGTTTAGTTCTTTTATTAGTTTATTTATTATTAGTTATTAGTTTTTTAATTAGTTTTTATTAGTTATTAGTTATTATTATTAATTAATTTGTTTATTATTAGTTTCATTAGTTAGTTATTAGTTATTATTTTATTTTTTATTATTAGTTATTAGTTTAGTTAGTTATTAGTTTAGTTATTATTAGTTATTTATTAGTTATTAATTAGTTATTTAGTTAGTTAGTTTTATTAGTTAGCTTTTTAGTTTATTATTAATTATTAGTTTTTATTATTTAGTTAGTTATTAGTTTATTAGTTTAGTTATTTATTTATTTTAGTTTATTTATTAGTTTATTAGTTTTAGTTATTAGCTATTAGTTTAGTTTTATTAGTTTAGTTATTAGTTATTTAGTTTATTATTAGTTAGTTTTTATTAGTTATTATTTATTATTATTTATTATTAGTTAGTTAGTTTTAGTTATTAGTTTATTAGTTATTATTTTATTGGTTATTAGTTATTTAGTTATTATTAGTTTAGTTATTTATTTAGTTATTAGTTTATTGGTTTGTTATTTTATTATTATTAATTATTATTTGTTTACTAGTTTTTTTTAGTTTTATTAGTTAGTAATTATTATCAGTTATTATTATTAGTTAGTTATTTAGTTTAGTTTATTAGTTGTTTTAGTTATTAGTTTTATTAGTTTTATTATTAGTTAGTTATTATTATTATTTTATTAGTTATTTAATTATTTATTTATTAGTTATTATTAGTTATTAGTTTTTTTAGTTATTAGTTATTTTAGTTATTATTAGTTACTATTAGTTATTATTAGTTACAAGTTTTAGTTAGTTTTTATTAGTTAGTTATTAAAGTTTTTATTATTAGTTATTATTAGTTTTAAGTTAGTTATTTAGTTAGTTAGTTATTTTTATTATTATTTATTGGTTATTATTTATTAGTTATTTAGTTTTTTATTTTTTTATTGGTTATTAGTTTTATTATTATTAGTTAGTTTTTAGTTAGTTTTTAGTTTAATTATTCTTAGGTTTATTAGTTTTTAGTTTTATTATTAGCTTATTATTATTATTATTAATTAGTTATTTATTATTATTTTAGTTATTATTAGTTATTAGTTAGTTTTTAGTTTTATTATTATTAGTGTTACTTAGTTATTATTAGTTTTATTTATTTGTTATTAGTTATTAATTATTAGTTTAGTTATTATGAGTTTTATTAGTTTTATTGGTTTATTTATTAGGTTTTAGTTTATTAGTTATTAGCTAGTTATTAGTTACTTTTTAGTTTATTATTTAGTTAGTTTTAGTTTTTATTATTATTATTTAGTTACTAGTTTATTATTATTAGTTTTATTAGTTATTATTTAGTTATTATTAGTTTTAGTTATTAGTTATTATTAGTTTAGTTATTAGTTTATTAGTTTATTAGTTATTAGTTATTAGTTTTAGTTTAGTTAGTTATTTATTTATTAGTTATTATTTATTAGTTATTAGTTAGTTATTTAGTTATTTAGTTATTAGTTTAGTTATTTAGTTTTATTAGTTTTAGTTAGTTTTATTAGTTTTAGTTTAGTTTTATTAGGTTTATTATTATTTATTTCTAGTTTAGTTATTTAGTTTTAGTTATTAGTTATTATTAGTTAATTTTATTAGTTAGTTATTATTATTAGTTAGTTTTAGTTAGTATTATTATTAGTTTATTTTATTAGTTAGTTAGTTATTATTATTAGTTATTTAGTTATTAGTTTAGTTTTATTTATTTTTTTAGTTATTATTTTAATTATTAGTTATTATTTATTATTAGTTTATTTTATTAGTTTATTAGTTATTAGTTAAATATTAGCTAGTTATTAGTTTATTAGTTTATTAGTTATTAGTTATTAGTTTAATTAGTTATTAGTTTTTAGTTAGTTATGTAGTTTTTTAGTTGTTAGTTTTGTTATTTAGTTATTTAATTTTATTAGTTTTATTAATTTTAGTTAGTTTGATTAGTTTTAGTTTACTTTTTTAGGTCTATTATTATTATTAATTTTTAGTTTAGTTATTTAGTTTTAGTTATTAGGTATTATTAGTTAGTTTTACTAGTTAATTATTATTATTAGTTTATTTTATTAGTTAGTTAGTTATTATTATTATTATTTATTTATTTAGTTATTAATTTAGTTTTATTTAGTTTTTTAGTTATTATTTTAGTTATTTGTTATTATTTCTTATTAGTTAGTTTTATTAGTTTATTAGTTTTTTATTAGTTTTATTAGTTTATTTATTAGGTTTTATTAGTTATTAGTTTTTTAGTTATTATTATTAGTTATTATTAGTTTTTAGTTATTGGTTTATTTATTATTAATTATTAGTTTATTTATAAGTTATATATTAATTTAGTTTTTTAATTAGTTATTATTATTATTAGTTTATTTAGTTAGTTTTTAGTTATTAGTTAGTTCAGTTATTAGTTTATTAGTTCTAGTTTTTTAGTTAGTTATTATTAGTTTTATTATTACATATTAGTATAGTTATTATTAATTAGTTATTAGTTATTAGGTTTATTATTTTTTATTAGTTATGAGTTTTATTAGGTAATAACTAAAACTAATAACTAAACTAATAAACTAAAACTAATAATTAATAAACTAAAATAATAAACTAAATAATAAACTAAAACTTAAAACCAATAAATAAATAACTAAACTAAAATTAATAACTAATAAAATAACCTAACTAATAATAATAAAATCTAAATAACAAATAATAATAAACTAAAACTAATAAAACTAACTTATAAAACTAATTAACTAATAACTAAACTAAACTAATAACTAAAACTAAATAATAAATAAAAAACTAACTAATATAATAATAACTAAAAAACTAACTTATAAAACAAATAAATAATAAATTAAGAAAATAAACTAATAACTAACAATAACTAATTACTAATAACTAACTAATAAATAAATAATAAAATACTTAAAACTAAAACTAATAACTAAATAACTAACTAAACTAAACTAAAAATAGGAAAATAATTAATAAAACTAACTAATAATAATAAATTAATAATAACTAATAATAATAACTAATAACTAATTATAAAACTAAAAACTATCTTATAATAATAACTAATAACTAATAACTAATACTAATAACTAAAAACTAAAACTAATAAAACTAATAAAATAATAACTAATAATAAAATAACTAAATTAACTAAACTTTATAAAACTAATGAAAACCTAATAATAACAAAACTAATAACTAACTAAATAAAAAATAACTAAAACTAATAATAATAATAATAACTAAAACTAAACTAACCGAAACCTAAACCTAAATCAAAAACCTAAACCAAAAAATAAACAAAAATAAAATACATAAACTAAAATAAATAAACCTCAAATAAAATAAACTAAACAAAAAATAAAATTAAAAATAAAATAAACTAAAATAAATAAAAAAAATAAACTAAATAAACTTAAACTGAGTTTACTTATTTTTTTAAAAATAAAAATTAAAAGAATAATAGTAATATAGCAAAACCACAAACCAACCAAACCCTCCAAACCCTAAACCCTAAACCAAAACCCTAAATAAAACCCTAAGCAAGAACCACACAAACCATAAAGCCAAACTAAATAAAAGCCTTAACCCTAAACCCTAAGCTAGTCCTAAACCATAAACCTTAACCCCTAAAAATTGGAAAACCAAAACCTAAACTAAATAAAACCTAAAAATAAAATAAATAAAAAACCTAAACTACAACAACAACAAGAAGCCTTAATCCCACTTGGGTGGAACATGAATCCTTAGTCTCCATTGTGTCCTATTATGTGTCAAATTCTCATTTAATTCAGTATACTAAGATCATTTTTATACATCTTAACCAAGTCTTTTAGGTCTAACCTTTCTTAACATAAGGAAAATCTAATGCATCTCTCTATCATGACGGTAGCTTTATGTGGCCAAACCATCTAATCTTATCTATCCTTTGGAGCTACTCAACTTTTCCCAGATACTCATTTTGCATTCTATCTCAGGGTAAAGCCACTCATCCACCGAGCATCCTCATCTGTAACTTAACTCTTATGTTTCTCTTTATTGGCCAACATTACGCACCATAAGTCATTGCGGTCTTACCACCATCTTATAAAATTTTCCTTAAGTTTAAGTGGAACTTTTCTATCACATAATAGGCGGATGCATTCCCACTTCAACCATCCAACTTGAATTCTTAATAATATCTCCATCTATTTCACCATCATTTTGAACAATAGAGCCTAAATATCGAACTCACTCTTATTAATGACTTGATCACTAAAGTCACAACACTACCACTAAAATTTCTACAACTAAAATTACACTCCATATATTCAGTTTTAGATCCTTAAACGAAAACCTTTAGACTCTAAGTTGACCTCCATAATTCAAGTTTACGTTGGACTCCCTCTCTAGTCTTATCAACAAGAAGAATGTCATCGACAAAAAGCATACACCGAGGTACATCTTCTTGTAAATGCCTCTAAGAACATCCATAACTAAAGTAAAAGATAAGGGCTTAATGTTGATCCTTGATGTAATCCTGAAATAGGAAAATAGTTTGTCAATCCTCCTTGTGTTTGGACACAAGTGAGACTCTAGTATACATATCCTTAATGACTTGAATATAACCAATATTAACTTCTTTTTGTTCTAGAACTCTCCAAAGAACATCTCTTGAGACTTTATCATAAGCTTTCTCTAAATCAATAAATATCATATGTAGATCCTTTTTTATTTTTCTATGCTTCTCCATCAAACCTCTTAACAAATGTATAGCATCCATAGTAGATCTACGGCATGAAACCAAAGCGATTGTGAGAAACTATCACATCGTAATCTATGCTCAATTACTCTCTCCCATAATTTTAATGTATGGCACATTAACTTAATTCCTCATAATTTGCACAATCTTGTGCATCACCTATTCTTAAATATAGGAACCAACAAACTCTTTCTCCACTCATCTGGCATCTTTTTAGTCTTTAAAATAACATTAAAAAGATTTGTAAGCCAAGAAATTCCTTGATCTCCTAAACTAAATAAAATAAAATAAAAACCTAAACCTAAACTTAAAAATAAAATAAAATAAAAAATAAAATAAAAACTAAACTAAATTAAATTAAATAAAAACCTAAACTGAACTATAAAGTAAACTAAACCTAAAAATAAAAGACTTAAAGAAAATAAAAAACTAAACCTAAAATAAAAATAAAATAAACCTAAAATAAAATAAAATAAAAATAAAATAAAAACCAAAACCTAAAAGATAGATCTAAAAATAAATTAAAAATAAAACCTAAACCCTAAACAAAAAAAAATAACTAAACCTAAAATAAAAATAAAATAGACAAAATAAATAAAACCTAAACCTAAACGTAAACTAAATAAAATAAAATAAACTAAAAATTAATCTAAACCTAAACTAAAAAATAAAACATAAAAATAAACCTAAAAGAAAAACTTAAAACCTAAACCTAAAAAAATAAAATAAAAACCTAAACTTTATCTTAAAAATAAAATCTAAACCTAAAAAATAAAATAGAACTAATAAATTTAAATAACTAAATAACTAAACTAATAATAAAACTAAACTAATAGACTAGCCAATAACTAATAAAACAAACTAAAATTAAATAATAATAAATAATAACCAATAATAAGAATAATAATAATTAATAATAATAACTAATTAATAAATAACTAACTTCTAAACCAATAACTAATATAAATAATAAAACTAACTAATAACTAAAATAACTAAAACTAAAAAAATAAAATAACTAAAACAAATAAAACTAATTAATAGTAATATAATATAAATAAAATAAGAAAACAAATAAACTTATATAATAAACTAAAAAACTAATAAAAAAAATAATAAACTAAAAAAAACTCACTAACTAACTAAACTTAAAATAATAATAAACTAACTAATTAATAATTAAACTAAATAAATTAATAAATTAAACTAATAATAACTAAACTAATAAACCAATACCTTAATAATATAATAATAATAATAATAATAATGACATAAAATAATAATAATAATAATTATAATAATAATAATTAATATACTAATATAGCAATAATAATTAATAAAAAAACAAAATAAAATAATGAGTAAACTAAAAATAAAACTAATAAAACCAATAAACAATAAATAACTAAAATAACTAATAAAACTAAAATAAACTAATTGTAATAAAATAATAATAACAACTAATAACTAAAATCAAATAAATAATAATAACTAATAATTAATAATGACTAATAGTAATAACTAAACTAATAAAATTATAAAACTAAATAACTATAATAAAACTAATAAAACTAAAAAAAAAAATACCAATAATAATAAAACTAAAACTAATAAAAGTAATAGTAATAAACTAAACTAAAATAAAAATAAAAGTAATAATAATAAACTAATATAAAACTAAAATAAAACTAATAACTAATAACTAAAATAAAAACAATAAAACTAACTAAAACTAATTAAATAATAACTAAAATAAACTAATAATAAACTAATAAATAAAAACTAAACTAAAAAGCAAATAAACCAACTAATAATAAAACTAAACAAATAATAATAATAATAACTAAATAACTAGTACTAATAATAAACTAATAATTAAACTAATAATAATAAATAATAATATGATAATAAAAATAGCTAAAATAATAATAATAATAAACTAAAAAAAACTAATATTAACTAAATAAATAATAATAATAATAAACTAATAATAATAATAATAATAGTAATAAAATAACTAATAATAATAATAATAGTAATAACTAAATAAATAATAACTAATAAACATAATAACTAAACAAAACTAAAATAATAAATATTAAATCAAAAGTAATATTAAATAAAAAATAATAATAAAAACTAAACTAATAAACTAATAAACTAATAACTAATAAAATAATAAATAATTACTAAAAATAATAACTAATAATAATATTAACTAAAACTCCAAAAAACTTTAACTAGTAATAAATAATAATAAATAATAAATAAAACTAATAATAATAAACTAATAATAGTAACAAAAAAACTAGTTAATAAAAACTAAAAAAAATATCTAATAATAATAATATAACAAATAAAACTAATAAAATAATAATAATAATAGTAATAATAAAAATAACTAAAAAAAAAACTAACTAAATAAACTAAATTAACTAACTAATAAAACTAAAAAAAACTAATAACTACTAATAAGTAATATAAAATTAATAAAACTAATTAATAATAAATAATAGTAATAATACTAAAACTAAATAACTAAACTAATAACTAAATAATAATAAACTAATAACTAATAACTAATAAAACTAAAATAATTAAAATAAAATCTAAATAACTAAACTAATAATTGAACAATAACTAATTAAAATAATAACTAATAATAATTACTAATAACTAATAATAGTAATAACTTAAAACTAAATAACTAATAATATAATAATAAATAACAAAACTATAATAAACAAATATAATAACCAAACTATAATAAACTAATAATAAAACTAATAAATAATAAATAAACTAATAATAAGTAATAAACTAATAACTAAATAATAAAACTAAAATAACTAAATAATAACTAATGATAAAACTAATAATAAAAATAATAAATAATAATAAAACTAATAAACTAACTAAAATAATATAAAATTTAACTAATAACTAACTAAAAAATAAATAACAAACTAATATAACTAAAATAAATTAAATTAAGATAAAATTAAACTAATTCTAACAAAAAACTAAAAATTAAACTAAACTAATATAATAAAAAAACTAACTAATAACTACTAATAAATAAATAATATAATAAATAACTAAAAGTAATAAAATTAATAAACTAATAAATAATAAATAATAATAAAATAAAATAACTAATAAAAATAACCAATAATATTATAATAAAACTAACCAATATAATAATAATAAAACTAAACTAATAGTAATAAAATAAAATAATAATAAACTAAATAAATTAATAATTAATAAAATATAGTAAGTAATAATAACTAAAACTAAAAATAAACTAATAACTAATTATTAAACTATAAAAATAATAAAACTAATAATAAAACTAATAACTAGCCAATAATAATAAACTAAATAATAATAAATTAAAATAATAAAACTAAAACTAATTAAACTAATATTAACTAAAAACTAAAAACTATTAATAAACTAATAATAATAAATTAAATATTATAAATTAATAAATAATAAACTAATAAACTAAAAAATATAATAACTAAACTAACTTAAAAATAATTATAATAATTAACTAAACTAAAAAATAAATAAAATAAGAATAATATTAACTACTAAATAATAAATAATAAAAAATAAAATAACTAAAAGTAATATTAATAAAATAAAAATAACTAAAACTAAATAACTAGTAATAAATAATAATTAATAAAAAATAATAGTAATAGCCAATAATAAATAAATAATAACTAATAATAAATAAAACTAAAATAATAACTAATAAATAATAAATAATATAACTAAATAAAATAAAACTAATAATAACTAATAATAATAATAATAATAATAAACTAAAATATAATAAACTAAACTAATAACTAACTAATTAATAAAAACATAATAACTAATCTTAATAAAATAATGATAATAACTAATAATAAATTAAACTAATAACTAATAATTAATTAAAATAAGTAATAAAAAAAAAAAACTAATAACTAGTAACTAATTATAATAAAACTAAGTAATTACTTATAACCAATAACTAATAAACTAAATAAAACTAAAACTAACTAATAATATTAAATAAATAAAATAATAAAACTAATAAACTAAAACTAACTAATAATAATAATAATATAAATAATAATAATAATAAAACTATAATAATAATACTCATAACTAAAAATAATAAAACTAATAATAATAACTAATAAACTAAAAACTAATAATAAACTAATAACTAACCAATAACTAATTATTAATAACTAATAAAAACTAATAACTAAAATATACAAATAATAATAATAAACTAACTAAAATAACAAATAAAATAGTAATAATAAATAAACTTAAAATATTATAAAATAAATAAAACTAAATAAACTAAAGTAATAAACTAATAACTAATAATTAATTAATAATAATAATAAAACTAATAATAAATAAATAAAATAAAAACTAAAATCTAAAAACTAAACTAAACTAAAACTATTAACTAAATACTAATAAAAATAATAATATAAACTAAAATAAACTAATAATAACTAAACTAATAGTAATAAGTAATAAACTAATTAAAATAATATAATAAATAATTAATAACTAATAATAATAGTAATAATAATAAATAAACTAACTAAAATAATAAATATAACTAAATAATAACTCAATAATAATAAAATAACTATTAATACTAAATAAAAACTATAACTAATAATAGCTAAATAAACTAAACAAATAAAACTAACTAACTAATAATAATAATTAATAAACTAATAATTAATAATAAAATAATAATAATAATAAACTAACTAATAAATAATAAACTAATATAAATAATAATTAATAATAAAATAACTAAAACTAATAAAATAAATTCTATAATAAATAAAACTAAATAATATAAATAAAACTATATAACTAATAATAATATAATTAAACTAATAAAATAAATAAATAACTAAACTAAAAACAAAATAACTAAACCAATAATAATAATATTAAACTAATAACTAAAATAATTAGTAATAAATAATAATAATAATAGTAATAATAAAACTAACTAATAATAAATAATAACTAAGAATTAAAACCAATATAAAAAACTAATAATAATAAAAAAAACTAATAACTAAAATAAACCCAATAAAACTAATAATAACCAATAAAACTAATAAATAATAATAATAATAATAATATAAAAATAAACTAAACTAAATAAACTAACTAAAATAATAAAATAAATACTAATAATAATAAGTAATAATAAAATTAATATAAATAAAACTAAATATAATATAACTAATAAAAAATAATAATAATAATAGTAATAAAACTAAATTAATAGTAATAATAAATAACTAATTAAATAATAATAATAATAAAAACTAATAACTAAATAATAAAATAAATAATAACTAAACAAAACTAATTATTAACTAATAAAAAATTAAAATAAATAAAAAATAATAACTAAAAAAAAATAGTAATAAATAATAATAAATAATAATAAACTAATAACTAAATAATACAATTAAAACCTAATAATAACTAAAAACTAAACTAATAAACTAACAACTAATAAAAAACCTAATATTAAAAACTAATAAAATAAATAATAATAATAAACTAATAATTAATAAAAACCTAATAACTCAAACTAATAAATAATAAAGTAACTAATAATAATAATAAACTAACTAAACTAATAACTAAAAACAAAACTAATAATAATAAAACTAAAACTAATAACTAAATAACTAAATAACTAACTAATAACTAATAAATAAAATAACTAACTTATAACTAATAACCTAATAATAATAATAACTAAACTAATAAATAAATTAAAATTAATAAAATGAATAATAACCTAAACAAATAAAATTAATAATAATATATTGATGTAATAACTAATAAATTAATAAATAATAATAATTAATAATTAAAATAATAACAAAACTAATAATAATAAAACTAAATAAATTAATATAATGATAAAAGCAATTTATAATAAAACTAAAGTAATAATTAATAATAATAATAATAACTAATAAACTAAAAACTAAATATAATTAACTAATAAAAATAAGTAATAAAATAATTAATAAATAAAAATAAACTAAATATAATAAATAATAATAATAATGACTAATAATAAAACTAATAATAATAGTAATAATTAAAACTAATAACTAAACTAATAACTAATAAAATAAAACTTAAAATTAAATAATATAAAATAACTAATAATAACTAATAAAATAAAATAAAAGAAACTAAAATAACTAATAATAACTAATAAAACTAATAATAAAAAAATAATATAAATAAATAAAATATAAAATAAAACTAAAAAATAAAATAATAATTATAAAACTAATAATAATAATAAAGTAATAACTAATAATAAAACTAATAAAATAACTAATAATAAAACTAATAAACTTATTAATAAATAATAATAAACTAATAAATAACTAAAAAATAATAAAGTAATAATAAATAATAATAACTTATATAACTAAAAAGTAATAATAATAACTAATAATAATAAATAATTAATAATAAAATAATAATAAAATAATAAAAATAAACAATAACTAAAATAACCAATAAATAGTAATAAAACTATAATAACTAAATAATAATAATAAATTAATAACTAAATAAATAACTAATAATAATAAAAATAAAACTAAAAACTATCCAATAAAACTAAACTAATAACTAGTAATAAAACTAAAAAACTAAACTAAACTAATAAAACTAATAATTAAAATAAAAAAAACTAATAGCCAATAAACTATAATAAAACTATAACTAATAACTAAAAATAAAATTAAAAAAACTAAATAATAACTATAAAAACTAATAAATAATAATAATACAATTACTAAACTAAATACTAATAATATAATAAAAATAATAGTAATAACTAAAAGTAAATAAAACTAAAATAAATTAATAAACTAAATAACTAATAAATAAAATAAAACTAAACTAATTCTTAATAAAACAATAATCTAACTAAAATAACTATCTAAACTAATAAAATAAAATAATAAACTAATAAGACTAAACTAGTAATAAACTAATAAAACTAATAAAACTAATAATAATTAAAAAACTTAAAATGAAATTAATAAAATAATAAATAATTAATAAAACCAATAAATAATAATAATAATAAAATAATAATAATAATAAAATTAAATAATTAACTAATAATAACTAAACTAAACTAAATTAATTAAATAATAACTAACTAAAATAATAACTAAATAATAATAATAATAAAAACTAATAACCAATAAAAAACTAATAACTAAATAAAAAAAAACTAAAAATAACTTTTAACAATAAAACTAATAATAAGCTAATAAATAAATAATATAAAAACTAACTAAACTAATAATAAAACTAACTAAATAAACTAATAACTAAATTAAAAATAATAAAAAAATAATAATAATAAACTAATAAATAATAAAACTAATAATTAATAATAACCAAATAATAAATATAATAATAATAATAATAATAATAATAATAATTAATAAAATAATAACTAAATAATAATAATATAATATAAAATAATAATTACTTTAAATAAATAAACTAAAATAACTAACAAATAAATAGTAAATAAACTAAATATAATAAAACAAAATAATAGTAATAACTAAATTAATACTAAATAATAAACTAATAAATTAATAAAATCTATAAATTAATAACTAATAAATAATAAAACTAAAAAACTAAGCTAATAAACTAATAATAAACTAATAAAAAATAATATAATAAACTAATAATAACTAAAAAATAACTTCTAAAACTAATAATAATAACTAATAATAATAACTAATAACAAATATTTAGTAATAAAGATATAAACTAATAAAATACTAATAATATAATAAAATAATAAAACTAACTAAATAATAATAATAATAAATAATAAAAATAAAATAAAATAAATAAACTAAAAACTAATAATAATAAACTAAATAATAAAACTAATAAACTAATAAACAAAATATTAATAAAATAATATACTAACTAAAACTAATATAATAAAAACTAATAAAATAATAATAAAACTAAAACATAACTAAATAAGTAATAATAAGTAATAGTAATAATAACAACTAATAAAATAATAATAATAATAAATAACAATAAAACTAATAAATAAATAATAATAAATAACTAATAATAAATAATAATAATAGTAATAAAATAAAATTAATATAAATAGTAATAATAAATTAATAATAAATAAAATAATAAAATAAACTAATAATAAAATTAAAAAAAACTAATAAACTAATACTAATAAAAAACTAATAAGTAATAAAACTAACAAATACTAAATATAATAGTAAAATAATAATAAAACTAATAAAACTAATTAATAATAATAATAATAATATAAATAATAATAATATATAAATACTAAATAAAAACTAATAATACTAATAATAAATAACTAAAATAATAACTAAATAATAACTAATAACTAAACTAAAACTAATAAATAATATAACTAATAAATAAAATAACTAAATATAAATAACTAAAATAAACTAATAACTAATAAATAATAATAAATAACTAAAACTAAAAAACTATAATACTAATATAATAACTAATATAATAAATAAAGCAATAATAACTAATAAACTAAATACTATAATAAATAAAATAAATAATAATAAATAAAACTAAATACTAATATTAATATAATAATAAATAAAAACTAACTAATAATAAACTAATAAACTAATAAAATAACTAAACTAATAATAAAACTAAATATGATAATAATAAACTAATAAAATATTAATAAAGATAATAAAAAAAAATTAAAAACTTAATAACTAAAATATTAATAACTAAATAAAAAAATTGATAATAACTAAAACTAAATAATAATAACTAGTAATAATAAACTAATAATAAAATATTAACTATAAAAATAATAATTACTAATAATACTAACTAATAAATAATAATAATATAATAACTAATACTACTAATAAAATAAAATAACTAATTAACTAACTAAAAATGACTAATAAATAAAAACTAATAAATAAACTAAATAAACAAAACAAATAACTAAAACTAAACTAAATAAAATATTAATAACTAAATTAATAAAATAATAATAATAACTAATAATAACTAAATAACTAAAATAATAATAAACCAAAAACTAAATAAATAATGACTAAATTAATAGTAATAATAGTAATAAAACTAAATAAAACTAAATAAATTAACTAATAATTAACTAAATAAATAATAATAACTAATAAAACTAATAATAAAAAACTAATAATAAATAATACTAATAATAAATAAATAATAATAAATAACTAATAATAATATAAACTAATAATAACTAATAATAAACTAATAAAATAACTAAATAACTAATAAATAATAAACTAATAAACTAGTAAAAATAATTAATAACTAATAGTAATAAATAACTAATAACTAATAAAACTAAATAATAAAATAAACTAAAAATCATATAAATAAATTAATAAAACTAAATATAAACTATAAAAAATAAATAAAATAAATAAATAATAAAAATAAAATAAATAAAATAACTAAAAAATAATAATAATAAAAAAAAAATAAAATAATAGTAAAAATAACTAAAAGTAAAAACTAATAATTAATAAATAACTAATAACTTACTAAAATAAATAACCAATAATAATTAATATAAAAAAAAACTAAATATAACCAAACCAATAATAATAAAAAGAATAATAATAACTAATATAAAATAAATAATAACTAAATAATAATAACTAATAATAATAACTATAACTAATAAAATAAACTAAAAACTAAATAACTAATAAAATAAAATAAACTAAATAATAAAATAATAACTAAATAACTAATAAAACTAATAATAGTAATATCTATAAATAAAATAACTAAAAATAATAAAAGTAATAACTAAATAATAAATAACTAAATAAAAATAAATAATAAAATACTAATAAAACTAATAAACTAATAATAATAACTAACTAATAATAATAACTAAATAACTAAAATCTAATAAAAAATAAACTAATAAAAGATAATAAACTACTAATAAACTAAATTAATAACTAATAACTAAAATAAAAATAAAATAATAATAAACTATAAAACTAACTAAATAAAACTAATAATAATAAAATAACTAATAATCTAATAAATAATATTAATAACTAAAAAACTAAATAATAATAACTAACTAATAAAACTAACAATAAAATAATAATAATTAAACTAAAGACAAAAAACTAACTAATAATAGTAATTAATAATACTAAACTAGAATAATAATAATATAAACTAAATAATAAACTAATAATAATAATAATAACCAAACCAATAATATATAATATAAAATAATAACTAATAAAACAAATAATAAAATAACTAAACTAATAAATAGTAATAAAATAACTAAGATAATAATAATAAAAACTAAATAAAGTAAACTAATTAATAATAACTAAACTAATAATAATAAAAACTAAAATAACTAATAATAAAAACTAAATAATATAACTAAACTAAACTAAAAAAAAATAATAATAAACTAATTAATAAAAAACTAATAATAATAACAATATATTATAACTAAATAATAATAACTTATAATAACTATAATAACTAATAATAACTAATTTAATAAAAACTAATTAAAACTAATAACTAAATAATATAAAGCTAATATAATAATAACTAATAATAATAATATAGTAATAAAACTAACTAATAATAATAATAAACTAAAACATAAAACTAATAATAACTAATAATATTAAACTAATAAAACTAATATAAACTAAATAAACTAAACTAACTAAATACTATTAATAAATAAAACTAATAATAAACTAAAATAAATAAAATAATAACTAAATAAAATAAAATAAAACTAATAATAACCAATATAATAATACTAAATAATAGTAATAATAACTAATAATAAATTAAATAACTAAAACTAACTAATAATAACTAATAAATAAACTAATAATAATCTAATAAATAATAGCCAATATAATAACAACAATAATAATAAATAAATAAAATTAATAATAATGACAATAAACAAAATAACTAACTAATAGCTAACAATAATAACTAAACTAATAAACTAAATAATAATAAAAAATAATAATAACTAAAACTAATAACTAAAACTAACTAACTAATAAAAATAATAATTAATAGTAACTAAAAGCCCAAGACTAAACTAATCATAAAACTAAGAATAATAACTAATAATGATTAACTAATAAACTAATAACTAATAAAGCTAAACTAATAAAAAATAATAACTAAAAAATAAAATAAAACCTAAATAATTAACTAATAATAGTAAATTAAATAACTAAACTAAGAAACTAATAATTAACAAATAATTAATAGTAATAATAACTAATAAATAAACTAACTTACTAAATTAAAACTAATAACTAATAAAATAAATATAAATAATAATAAAACTAATAAACTAATAATAATAACTAAACTAATAAATGACTAAATAACTAAACTAACTAATAACTTAACCAATAAATTAAACTAAAATAATAACTAATTAATATAATAACTAATAATAAACTAATAACTAATAAAACTAATAATAAATAATAATAAAAAAATAAAAACAAATAACTAATAATAATAAACTAATAAAACTAAATAATAAGTAATAAATAAAAATAAATTAATATCTAATAAACTAAATAATAATAAACCAATAACTAATAAAATAACTAATAATAACTAATAATATAATAACTAACTAATAATAATAATAAAAACTAAACTAAATAACTACTAAACTTAATAATAGTAATAGTAACTAATAATTAATAAACTAATAATATATATATAATAACTAAATAAATACTACAACAACAACAACAACAAGACTTAATCCCACTTGGGTACATGAATCCTTGTCTCCATTGTCTTATGTGTCAAATTCTCATCAATTCGTATACTAAGATCATTTTTTACATCTTAACCAAGTTTTTTGGGTCTACCTCACCTTTCTTAACATAAGGCAAATCTAATGCATCTACTCTCTAATCGGTCATCGGACGGTAGCTTTTGTGGCCAAACCATCTAAGGCGACTCTCCTAATCTTATCTACCACTGGAGCTACTCCAACTTTTTCCGAACATACTCATTTTGCATTCTATCTCTCAGTAAAGCCACTCATCCACTAAGCATCCTCATCTCGTAACACTTAACTTAGACTTATGCTTCTCTTTTATTGGCCAACATTACGCACCATAAGTCATTGCAGGTCTTACCACCATCTTATAAAATTTTCCTTAAGTTTAAGTGGAACTTTTCTATCACATAATAGGCAGCATTCCTCCACTTCAACCATCCAACTTGAATTCTACTAATAACATCTCCATCTATTTCACCATCATTTTGAATAATAGAGCCTAAATATCGAATCTCACTCTTATTAATGACTTGATCACCTAAAGTCACAACACTATCACTAAAACTTCTACAACTAAAATTACACTCCATATATTACTGTTTTAGATCTACTTAAATGAAAACCTTTAGACTCTAAAGTTGACCTCCATAATTCAAGTTTCTGTTGGACTCCCTCTAGTCTTATCAACAAGAAGAATGTCATCGACAAAAGCATACACCAAGGTACATCTTCTTGTAAATGCCTGTAAGAACATCCATAACTAAAGTAAAAGATAAGGGCTTAATGTTGATCCTTGATGTAATCCAAGCTGAAATAGGAAAATATTTTGTCAATCCTCCTTGTGTTTGGACACAAGTAATAACTCTAGTATACATATCCTTAATGACTTGAATATAACCAATATTAACTCCTTTTACGTTCTAGAACTCTCCAAGAACATCTCTTGAGACTTTATCATAAGCTTTCTCTAAATCAATAAATATCATATGTAGATCCTTCTTACTTTCTCTATGCTTCTATTAAACCTCTTAACAAATGTATAGCATCCATAGTAGATCTACGGCATGAAACCAAAGCGATTGTGAGAAACTTTTGTATCACATCGTAACTATGCTTTACTCTCTCCCATAATTTTAATGTATGGCACATTAACTTAATTCCTCATAATTTGCACACTCTTGTGCATCACCTTTATTCTTAAATATAGGAACCAATAGACTCTTTCTCCACTCATCGGCATCTTTTTAGTCTTTAAAATAACATTAAAAGATTTGTAAGCCAAGAAATTCCTTGATCTCTAAACATTTCCACATCTATTGGAATATTATCCGGTCCTCTTGCTTTTCCACATTTCATTTTCTTTAAAGCTTCACTAACTTCAGATTTACTAATACGATGATAAATGAAATTCTCTATTTTTGTTTAGGGTATTAAGGTTTCTAAAATCAATCGTACTTTCAGATCCTTCATTGAAAAGTTTATCAAAATATCTCATCCACCTATTTTCAATATCTTTTTCTAAGAAAAGCACTTTATTATTTTCATCCTTAATACCCCTCACTTGAACTATGTCTTTACTTCTATCTCTTTGGTTGGCTAACTTATACATACATCTTTCACCTTCTTTGGTATCTAATCTATTGTATAAATCACTAAAAGCTAAATTTTTTGCATCATATATTACTTTCTTAGAACCTCTACAGGCCACTTTATATCTTTCCCAATTCTTCAAATTTTTACATCTAAACCAAGTTTTATAACAATGCTTCTTATTTCTTATCTTTTCTTGCACACTCTGACTCCACCACCAACTATTCTTATTAAAGAAGTTTTCTTTTGATTCTCCAAGCACATCTTTAGCAACTTGCTTAATTTCACTTGATATTTTTTCCCACATAACGTTAGCTTCTTTATGAACACCCCAAATTCTAATATTTTGTAGCTTGCTCTTAAAAATATTTTTATTTGTGTTCTTTAAGTGTCCCCATCTAATCTTAGGACAATAATTTAGTTTATTTTTTCTCTTAAAATCTTTCATCTTAAAATCTAAAACTAATAGTCGATGTTGGGTACTTAAAATTTCACTTGGTATGACCACAATCTTTACAATTTAAGCGATCTATTTTTCTTATCAAAAATAATCAATCTAATAACTAAACTAATAATTAAAATTAATAACAATAATAAGTAACTAGAACTAATAAAACTAATAACTAATAAAATAAATAAAAATAATATTATTAAACTAAATAATAAAATAATAATAATAAAACTAATAAAAAAAAATAAAACCAAAACAAATAAAAAAATAATAACTAAATAAGTAATAAATAATAAAACTAAAAAACTAAATAAAATTAATATCAATAAACTAAATAACTAAATAAAGTAATAACTAACTAATAAAATATAATAACTAACTATAAATAAAACTAATAATAATAAAATATTAATAAAATAAATTAATAACAATAAACTAATTTAATAATAAAGCAAACTAGTAACTAATAAACTAAATAACTAACTAATAAACTAAACTAATAAATAAACTAATAACTAAAACTAATACTAATAAATAACTAATATTAATAAAATAATATTAATAGTAATAAACTAATAACTAATAATAAATATAATAATCCCAATAAAAAAAATAAAAAACTAAAACTAATAATAATAATTAACTAATAATTAACTAATAATAATAGAAACAAAACTAAAATCAAACTATTAAACTAAAAACTAAACTAATAATGATTAACTAAACTAAACTAATAACTAATAACAAACTAAACTAATAAACTAAATTAGTACGTAATAATAAATAAAACTAGTTACTAATAATAATAAACTAAATAACTATCTAAAAAAACCAAACTAATAACTAATAATAATAATAAAACTAACTTAGTAATAAATAATACTAAATAATAATAACTAATAAAAACTAATAATAATAATAAAAAAATAATAAACTAAAAACTAATAACTAATTAAACTAACTAACTAATAACTAAACTAAATTAATAACTAACTAAAAAACTTAAAAGAAACTAAATAATAAAACTAAAAAACTAAACAAATAAAATAAACTAATATAAATAAACTAATAATACTAAAAACTAAACTAATAATAAATAAAATAAAATAATAAAACTAACATAAATAATAATAACTAATAAACTAAAATTAATAGTAAAATTAATAAATAGTAATAGTAAACTAAATAATAATAATAATAATTAAATAAAATAAATAAAGCTAATAATAAAACTTAATAACTAAAATGAATAAAACTAATAATAGTAAATGATAATAAAAAAAAACTAACTAAAATTAATAATATAATATAATAACTAAAAAACTAATAAAATAAAACTAGTAATAACTAATAAAATTAACTAATAAAACTAAATAAAAACTTATAAAATAATAATAATTAAAATAATATAACTAATAATAATAAAATAATAATAAATAATAAACTAAAAAAAAAAAACTAAAATAAATAATAACTAAAACTAAATAATTAACTAATAAACTAATAACAAATAAACAAAAATAACTAACTAATAAATTAATAAAACCAAGTAATAAACGAAATAAACTAATAAATTAATAACTAATAATTATAAATAATAATGGCCGATAACTAAAATAATAAAACTAACTAACTAAAAACCTAATAAACTAAAGTAATAAAAACTAATAATAAATAATAATAAATAATTAATAAATTAAACTAATAATAATAATAAAACTAATAATGAACTAAAATTAATTAATAAACTAATAAACTAACTAATAAATAGTAATAATAATACTAATAAATAATAAAACTAATAACTAATAATAATACTAAAATAATAATAAAATAATAAAACTAACCAAAAATTAATACTAAACTTAAAACTAATAGTACTAACTAATAAACTAATAATAAACTAATAAAACTTATAAAGTAATAATAATAATAAAAACTAAATAACTAATTAATAAAACTAATAAACTAAAACTAATAACTAATAAAAACTAATTAACAAAATAAAAAGCATAAATAACTAAACTAATAAATTGAACTAATATAATAAAGCTAATAATTAATAATAATCACAAATAACTAGTAATAATAACCCAATAACTAATAAAACTAATAACTAATTAATAATAAACTAATATAATAATAAAAATAATAAAACATATAAATAAATATAATATAAACTATAATAAAAGTAATAATAAAAAATAATAATTAAAAAACTAAACTAATAATAACTAATAAAAATAAAATAACTAATAATGACTAATAATAATACTAATAAAATAAAAAACAATAAGTAATAATAATAAAACTAAATAATAAACTAATAAACTAAAAAACTAAAAAAAATAAATTAAAATATCTAATAATAATAAAACTAAATAATAACTAAACTAAAATAATAATAACTAATTAATAACTAACTAAAAAATAAAATAAACTAATAACTAACTAAAAAAAAAAGTAAACTAACTAATAATAATAACTTATAATAATAAACATAAGTAACAAATAACTAATAACTAATAAATAAATAACTAATAATTAAAACTAAATTAATAAAACTAATAAACTAAAACAAAATTATAATAATAATAACTAATAAACTAATAACTAATATTAACTAATAATAACTAATAAAACTAATAATATAACTAATAAATTAATAATATAATAAACTAACAAAATATCTAATAAATATAAACTAATAAAAATTAATAAGACAGTAAAAATTACTAATAATAAAATAAAATAACTAATAATTAACTAAAATTAACTAATAAATAAATAATAACTAATAAATAATAACTAATAAAAATAAAATAATAATAATAAATAAATAACTAGTAATAAATAATAACTAACTAAAACTAATAATGAATAATAATAATTAAACTAAATAAAACTAATAAACCAAATTAAACTAATAAGCTAATAATACTAAAAAAATAATAATAAAATAATAATAAACTAAAACTAATATAAAATAAAATACTAAAAACTAATAAATAATAATAAATAAATACTAATAATAAAACTAAAAATAATAACCAAACTAATAACTAATCAATTAAATAACTAAAACTAATAATAATAAAAATAAAACTAAAAAATTAATAACTAAAAACTAAACCTAAACCTAAAACTAGTAATAATAAAATAAGTAACAAAAAACTAATAACAAAACTAATAAATAAACTAACTAATAATAATAAAACTAATAAATAATAAAACTAAAAAACTAAATATAAAACTAAACCTAATAAACTAATAAACTAATAATAATTATTATTAACTAATAATAATGAACTATTAATATAATAATAATAATAATAATAAAATTGATAATAATAATAAATAATAATAATAATAAAATAACTAAACTAATAAAATAATAAATAACTAATAAACTAAACTTATAAATAAACTAATAAATAATAAAACTAACCAATAACTAAAATAATAAATAACTAATAATAACTAAATAAATAATAAAAAATTGAATAAATAAAATAATTAATATTAATATAAAACCAATAATGATAAACTAATAAAACTACCAATAACTAATAAAATAACTAATAATAACTAATAAACTAAACTAATAACTAACAATTAATAAAACTAAAATAATAACTAAACTAATAAAGTAATAAATAATAACTAAAAAATAAAATAATTAAAACTAATAATAATAATAATTAAACTAAAATAATAAATAATAATAATTAATAACTAAATAATGATAAACTAACCTAAACTAAATAAATAATAACTAAACTAATAGTAATAAACTAATAATTAATAATAAAACTAAACTAAAAAAATAAACCTAAAATAAAAAAACTAAATAAAATAAAACTAAACCTAAAATAAAAAAATAAAAAATAAAATAAAATAAAATAAAATAAAAGCTAAATAAAACCTAAACTAAAATCCCAAAATAAATAATAAAACTAAACCTTAAACTAAAAAAAATGTAAACTTGAAATAAAAATATAATATAAAATAAAATAAAATAAACTAAACTAAAATAAATAAATAAACTAAAAAAACTAATCCTAAGTAAATAAAATATAATAAAATAAAATAAATAAACTTAAACTAGAAAAATAAAACCAAATAAAAAATAAACTAAAAAAAAAAACCTAAACTAAACCTAAAAATAAAATAAACCTAAACTAAATTAGTGTGTAATAATAAATAAAACTAGTTATTAATAATAATAAACTAAATAACTATCTAGGCAAACTAATATAATAATAATAACAAATAATAAAAACTAACTTAGTAATAATAATATAAAATAAATAATAAATAATAATAATTATAAAAAACTAATAAAAAATAAAAATAATAATAATTAAACTAACTAATAATAAAACTAAATTAATAACTAAAAACTAAAAAAAATAAATAATAAACTAAAACCATCTAATAAAACCTAAAAATAATAAACTAAATAAACTAATAATAACTAATAGCTAAAATATAATGAATAAATAAACTAAAAATAAACTAAAAACTAAACTAATAAACTAATAGTAATAATAATAGTAATAATAATAATAATTAAATAATAACTAGTAATAAACTAATAACTAACTTAATAACTAAAATGAATAATAATAATAGTAAAATGATAATAAACTAACTAAAATTAATAATATAATAAAATAATAACTAAAAAACTAATAAAATAACTAAACTAATAACTAATAATAAAAAACTAAAACTAAAAACTTACCAATAAAACTAATATTTAAACTAATAATAATAATAATAATAAAAGAACTAAAACTAATAATAATAATAAACAAATAAAAAATAAAATAAATAATAACTAAAACTAAATTAGCTAATATAATAATAATAAACAAAACTAACTAAACTAATAAAATTAAGAAACCAAAAAAACTAATAAACTAAATAATAATAATAATAACTAATAATTATAAATAATTAACTATAACTAAACTAATAAAACTAACTAACTAAAAACTAATAAACTAAACTAATAACTAAACTAATAACTAAATAATAAAATAATTAATAAATTAAACCTAATAATAATAACTAAAAACTAATAATGAACTTAAAATTAATTAATAAAACTAATAAACTAAATAAACCAATAATAACAATAATAATAAACTAATGACTAAAACTAATAACTTAAATAATAATAAACTAACTAATAATAAAATAACTAAAAAACTAATAAAAAAATTAACTAACTAATAAACTTAAAAATTAAAATAATTACTAACTAATAAACTAATAACTAATAATAACCAAAACTAAATAACTAAACTAATAAAACTAATAAACTAAAACTAATAACTAATAAAAATAAATAAACAAAACAAAAGCATAAATAACTAAACTAATAAAACTATTAATAACTAATAAAACTAAATAATTAATAATAATTCTAATAACTAACTAATAATAATTCAATAACTAATTAATAATATAATAATATAAACTCTAAAACTAATAAAACATATAAATAACTAATAATAATAAACTAAACTAATAAGTAATAATAAAAAAAAAAAACTAAAAAAACTAAACTAATAATATAATAAAATTAATAACTAATAATGACTAATAATAATTACTAAAACTAAATAAAAAATAATAAGTAATACTAATAAAACTAAACTAATAAACTAAAACTAAAAAATTATAAATTAAACTATTTAATAATAACTAATAAAACCTAAACTAATAACTAACTAAATAACTAACTAATAATTTATAACTAACCAAAATAATAGTAATAATAACTAAAAACCTAAAAGTAAACTAAAACTATTAACCAATAATTATAATAACCAACTAAACATAATTAACCAATAATAAACTAATAAATAAAACTAATAATTAAAAAATAAATTAATAAAACTAATAACTAAATTATAATAACTAAAATAACTAATAAAAAACTATTAAATTAATAACTAATAATATAATAAAATAACAAATAACTAACTAATAATTAATAACTAATAGTAATAAATAACAAAAACTAACTAATAAAATAACTAAACTAATACAAAACTAATAAAATAATAACTAAAAAAATAACTAATAAAATAAAAACTAAAATACTATAATTAACTAAAACTAAACTAATAAATAAATAATAACTAATAAGTTAAAATAAACTAATAACAAATAAATATAACTAAACTAACAATAACTAATAAAACTAATAAATGAATATAATAATTAACTAAAAATACTAATAAACTAATAATAAACTAATAACTAGTAATAAACTAAAAAACTAAACTAATAATAATAAATAATAATTAAAAATTAATAAACTAAAATAAACTAATTAAAACTAAACTAATAAAATAATAAACTAAATAAACTAATAATAAAATAATAACCAAACTGTAATCAATTAAATAACTAAAACTTAATAAACTAATATAAAACTAAAAATTAATAAAATAAACTAAACTAAATAGTAATAATAAACTAACAAAAAAACTAATAACTAAACTAATAAATTTAATAATTATAATAATAATAATAATAAAACTAATAAATAATAAAATAAAAACTAATAATAAATTAATCTATAAACTAATAATAATAATAATAAGTAATAATAATTAACTATTAACTAATATAATAATAATAATAACTTCTATAATAATAAATAATATAATAATAAAATAATAATAAAATAAAATAAAACTAACTAATAATAAATAGTAAAACTTAATAAACAAAAAATAACTAAATAATAACTAATATAAACTAAATAAAAACTATAAAATATTAATAAAAACTAATAAAACTAATAATAATAATAATAATAATAAATAATAGTAAAATAATAAAAATGATAAATAAATAATAAATATAAAAAACTAATAATAATAAATAAAATAAATAACTAATAATAAATAAAACTAATAACTAATAATAGTAATAACTAAACTAAGACTAACCAACAACTAAAATAAACTAAAATAAATAAGTAATAACAGTAATAAATAATAACTAAATTAAAATAACTAAATACAATATAATAATAACTAAACTAAACTAATAAACAAATAAACTAAATAACTAAATAATAATAAATAACTAAAATAATAACTAAACTAAAAATGAATAACTAAATAAAACTAATGATTAATAATAATAACTAAAATAAAAAAAAAATAAAACTAAAATAAAACTAAATAAAATATAAACCTAAAAACAAAAAAAAAACTAAAATAAAATAAAATAAAATAAAAACTAAATAAAACTAAACCTAAAATCCTAAAAATAAATAAAAAAATAAAACTAAAACCTTAAAATAAAAAAATTTAAACTTGAAATAAAATATAATAAAATAAAACTAAACTAAAATAAACTATAAAATAAATAAAACCTAAACCTAAAACTAATCCTAAAACTAAATAATATAATAAAATAAAATAAACTAAACTAAACTAACAAAATAAAACTTAATAAAACCAAAACATAAAAGCTAAAAAAAAAATAAAATAAAAACTTAAACTAAATAAAAGTAAACTAAATTAAATTGGTAAATAATAAATAAAACTAGTTACTAATAATAATAAACTAAATAACTATCTAAAAATAAAAATTAATGGTAATAATAATAATAATAACCAAAAGTAATAAAATAATATAAACTAATAATAATAACTAATAAATAATAACTAATAATAATAATTATAAAACTAATAAACTAAAACTAATAACCAATTAAAACTAATAATAAACTAAACTAATAAAACTAAAAAACTAAAAAAAAACTAAAATAATAAACTAAAAACAATCTAATAAAACTAAACTAATAAAAAAAATAAAAAATAAAACTAAACTAAAACTAATAATAAAAAATAAAACTAATAATAAATAATAAATAACTAATAGATAAATAAACGAAAAAATTAAACTAAACTAATAAACTAATAAACTAATAATAATTAAAACTAATAATAATAATAATATTGAATAAACTAAAATAATAAAAATAATAAAACTTAATAATAAATGAATAATAATAATAATAGTAAAATGATAATAACTAAAATTAATATATAATAAATAATAACTAAAAAAACTAATAAAATAACTAATAATAATATTAATTAATAATAAAACTAAAAACTTAAATAAATGTAATAATAAAACTAATAAACTAATATTAACTAACTAATAAAAAAACTAATTAATAATAAATAAACTAATAAAACTAATAAATAATAACTAATAACTAAATAACTAACTAATAAACTAATAACTAATAAACAAAACTAACTAATAATAAAATTATGAAAACCAAAACTAATAATAAATAAACTAATAAACTAATATAATAATTATAAATAATAGTAACTGATAACTAAAACTAATAAAACTAACTAACTAAAAAACCTAACAAATAAACCTAAATTAATAACTAAACTAATAACTAACTAATAAAATAATTAATAAACTAAACATAATAATAATAACTAAAAACTAATAATAACTAAACTAATAATGAACTAAAAATTAATTAGTACTAATAACTAAAAACTAATAATAACTAAACTAACTAATAATAAAAAATAACTAAAAATAAAAAATTAACTAACTAAACTTAAATAATAAAATAGTCTAATAATAATAACTAATAATAATAATAAACTAATAGTAATAATAACCAAAATTAAATAACTAAACTAATTAAAACTAATAAACTAAAACTAATAACTAATAAAAAACTAAATAAAATAAAAAGCATAAAATAACTAACTAATAAAATACTAATAACTAATAATAGTAATAATTAATAATAATTACTAATAAAATAATAACTAATAACAATTAAATAATACTAATTAATAATAACTAATAATATAAACAAATAAATCTAATAAAACATATAAATAATATAATAACTAAACTATAATAAGTAATAATAAAAAAGCTAATCAAAAAAAAACTAAACTAATAATAATAAAATAATAATAAATGACTAATAATAATAACTAAAAACAATTAATAAATAAAAAACTAAACTAATAAATAAACTAAACTAAAATAATAAAAATTAAAATAATATTAATAAAACTAACTAATAACTAACTAAATAATAGTAATAATAATTTATAACTAACTAAAATAAACTAAACTAATAACTAACTTAAAACCTAAAAAAGTAAAACTAATAACCAATAATAACTAATACTAAAACATAAGTAAATACCAATAAACTAAAAATAAATAATAATTAAAAACTAAATTAATAAAACTAATAAACTAAATTAAATTATAATAACTAAGTAATAAAACTAATAACTAATAAAATTAATAATAATAATAACTAACTAATAAAACTAATAAACTAATAATTAATAACTAAATAAATAACAAATAATAAATAAACTAATAAAAAACTAATATAATAATTAAAAATAACTAACTAACTATAAAAACTAATAAACCTAATAACTAAAACTAACTAATAAATAAACTAAACTAAATAATAATAATAATAAATAATAACTAATATAATAATAATAAAACTAATAAATGAATAAAATAATTAAACTAACTAAAAGATAAACGATAATAAACTAATAATAACTAATAAACTAAAAACTAAATAATAATAAATAATAATACTAATAAACTAAATAAACTAATAAAACTAATAATATTAGTAATAAACTAAATATAATAAATAAGTAAAAAACTAACAATAAACTAATAATAATAAATATAAACTAATAAACTAATAAATAAAAACTAAAATAATAACTAATAATAATAATAATAATTAATAAATACTAATAACAGTAATAATAATAACTATAATAATAAAAAACTAATAAGTAATAATAAAACTAATAATAATATAAATAACTAATAATAAACTAAAACTAAAAAACTAATAATAAAACCTAACTAATAATAATAATAAAACTAAATAATATAATAATAATAAATAAACTAATAAATAATAAAACTAATAATAATAACTAAAAAACTAATAAAAATAATAAAATTATAAAATAAATAATAATAACTAAAAACTAAATAATAATAACTAATAAAATAATAACTAAACTAAACTAAATAACTAATAATAATAATAAACTAAAAAGGAACTAGTAACAAAATTAAATAAAACTAAAATAATAAACTATAATAAATAAAAATAATAAAACTAATAATAAAACTAATAATATAAAAACTAAAATATAAACAAATAATAATAAACTAACTAAATAATGATAAACAAAATAATAATAACTAAAACATAATAATAAATAACTAATAATAATAATAATAAACTAATAAAAAAAAAATAAACTAAATAAAAAAAACCTAAATAAAATAAAAAAAACTAAACTAATAAAAAAAAATAAAACTAAAATAAAATAAAATAAAATAAAACTAAATAAAACTAAACTAAAATCCTTAAAATAAATAAAAATAAAACCTAAACCTTATAAAAAAATGTAAACTTGAAATAAAATATAATTAAATAAACTAAAATAAAATAAAATAGTAAAATAAATAAAACCTAAACTAAAAAACTAATCCTAAAATAAATAAATATAATAAAATATAAATAAACCTAAACAAACTAGAAAATAAACCTAAAATAAAAAGCCTAAAACCTAAAAATAAAATAAAATCTAAACCTAAACTAAAATAAAAGGTAAACTAAAAAAATAAAATAACTAATAATAAACTAAACTAAATAAAATAAAAATAACTAAATAAACTAAATATTTACTAAATAATATATAATATAAATAAAAATAACTAAATAAATAATAAATACTCTTGTTTATTTAATTTAAAATAAAATTTAAAACTAACCTAAATCTAATAAAACCCAATAAAATATATAACTTTACCCTAAACTAATCCTCCCTATAAACTAAAATAATATAATAAAACTACTAAACTAAACCCCAAATAAAACTATATGCTAAACTAACTAAACTTACCCCAATACTAACCAAATCACTAAATAAAAATAAAACCTAAACTAATAAAAAACTAAAATTAAAAATAAAAATAAAATAACTAATGTAAACAAAATCCTAAACTAAACTAGAAATAAAATAAAATAAAAACTAAAAAAAAATTTAAACTAAATAAATAAATAATCCTAAAACTACTTGGTTTAGTTTAAAATAAAAAATAAATAAGTGTTAAAAAAACCAACACTAAACCTAAATATATAAAAGCCCAAATCCTAAAATAAAAACTCATAACCATAAAACCCTAAAACCCTAAAACCATAAAAAATCTAATCCAAATAAAAACTAAAAATAAAAACACTAAAATCTAAAACTAAAATAAATAAAATCTTTAAATAAAACCTAAAGACCTAAACTAATTAAATAAAACCTAAAAAGAAAATAAATAAAAATACTAAACCTAAATAAAATAAAATAAAAACCTAATAACTAAACTAAACATAAACTTAAACTATAAATAAAAAATAAAAATAAAAATAAACTAGAATAAAATAAATAAAAACCTAAACTAAATTAAAGATAAAATAAAACCTAAAATAAAACCTAAAATAAAATAAAATAAACATAAAATAAAATAAAAACTAAATAAAACTAAACCTAAAAAATAAACCTAAAATTTAACATAAAAATAAATAAAAAAATTAAACCTAAACAAACTAAAAAAACTTAAACCTAAAATAAAATAAAATAATCAAAGAAAAAAAAAAACCTAAACTAAAAATAAAATAAAAAACTTAAAACCCTAAAACTTAAAACTTAAACATAAACTAAATAAAACTTAAAATAAAATAAATAAATAAATATAAAACTAAATAAAATAAAAATAAGATAAAATAAAACCCAAACCTAAAACTAAAACCTAAACCTAAACATGAAATAAAATAAAATTAAAAATAAAACTAAAATAAAATAAATAAAACCTAAACTAAAATAAATAAAATAAACCTAAAAATAAAAAACCCAAATATAATAAAAACTAAACATAAAAAAAAAATAAAATAAAATAAAATAAAATAAAATAAAAACTAAATAAAAACCTAAACATAAAAAAATAAATCTGAAAATAAAAGTTAAAAATAAATGAAAAATAAAAACCATAAACTAAAAATAAATAAATCTCAAATAAATAAAATAAAATCTAAACCTAAACTAAAATAAACTAAATTAAATAACCCTAAAACCCTAAAACCTAAAACTGCTAAACTAAATAAAACCTAAAATAAAATAAATAAATAAATCTAAACCTAAATAAAATAGATAATAAGATAAAATGAAAACTAAACCTAAACTATGCAAATTAAAATAAAATAAAAATAAAATCTAAACTAAAATAAATTATTGTAAACCTAAACTAAACTAAAAAAAAAAAGTAAACATAAAATAAAAATAAATAAAATGAAAAATAACATAAACTAAAACTAATTGAAAACCTAAACCTAAAATAAACCTAAAACCTAAAATAACTAAAATATAAAACTTAACAAAACTAAAAAAAAATAAACATAAATAATAAAATAAAATAAACTAAACCAAACTAAAATAAAATAAACTAAAATAATTAAAACTAAACTAAACTAAAATAAACTAAACTTAATCCTAAAGCTAAACTAAATAAAATAAAATAAAAATAAAATAAAATAAACTAAAATAAAAACCTAAAACCTAAACCTAAAAAAAAATAAAAAATAAAATGTAAACTAAAAAATAAAATAAAACCTAAACCTAAAAATAAAATAAAAAAATAAACTAAAAATAAACTTAAACTAAACTTAAACCTAAAAAAAAATAAACTAAAATAAAAAATAAATATAAATAAAATAATAAATAAAAATAAACTAAATAAAAAATAATAAATAAATAAAATAAACTAAATAATAAATAAACTAAAATAAATAAAACTCTTGGTTTGCTTAAATAAAATATTAAAAACTAAAAAATGATACCAAAAAACTAGGCCTAAAAACTAAATAAAAACTAAATAAACTAAACCTTAAACTATAAACCTAAAAATACCCTAAACCCAACTAAATACTCTAAACCCAACTAAACTAACCACTAAAAACTAAAAATAAAAACTGAACCCAAAAAAAAATCCAAAACTAAAAATATAACTTAAAATTATAAAAATAAAACCTAATCCCTAAACTAAAATAAAACATGAACTTAATTTTAAAATAAAATAAATAAATAAACTAAACTAACTAAAACTAAATAAACTAAAAAAATAATCCTAAACTAAACTCTAACTAACACTAACCCTAAACCAAAAAAAAATAAAATAAATAAAATAAACTAAACCTAAATAAATAAATAAAAAGGTAAAATAAAACCTAAAAAATAAACTAAATAAATCTATAAAAAAATATAATAAAATAATAAATTAATAAAAATAAAATAATAATAAATGGCTAATAATAACTAATAATAAATCTAATAGCTAATCGAACTAATAAACTAAACTAAAACTAAATAATAAACTAATATAATAAAATAAATACAAAACTAATTAATAAATAACTAATAAATAATAATAATAATAATAATAACTAAATAATAATAGTAATAATAATATAATAACCAATAGAAATACCAACTTATAACTAATAATATAATAATAAAATAATAAGTAATAAAATAATAATAATAATAGCTAATATAATAATAACCAAATAGTAATAAACTAATAATAATAACTAACTAATAATAAAACTAATAAAACTAATAATTAAAATAACTAATAAACTAAACTAAATAACTAACTAATAATAATAATAATAACTTATAATTAATAAAATAATAATATAATAATAAAATTACTAAATAACAAACTATTATGATAACTAATAAACTAAATAATTAAATAATAATAACTAAATAACTAATAACTAAATAATAATAACTAATAAACTAATAATTAAAAAATAATATTTAAACTAATAATAAAATAATACTAATGATAATTAATAGTAATAATAAACTAAAAAATTAATAATTAAACTAATAAAATTAATAATAATATCTAAAACTAATAAGCTAATAAATAAACTAAAAATAAATAACTATAATAAAATAATAACTAAATAATTAAGTAATAACTAATAATAGTAAAAAACTAACTAATAAAAACAAATTAAAAACTAAAATAACTAACCAAATAACTAAACTAATAAATAATAACAAATAATAATCTAATAACTAATGGTAACTAATAAACTAATAATAAATAAATAACTAACTAAGATAATAATACTAATAAAACTAATAAAAAACTAGTAATAATAAATAAATATAGTAAATAATAAAATAATAAAACTAAAATGGTAATAAATAGTAACTAATAACCAATTAACTATAAATAATATTAACTAAAATAATAATAACTAACAAATAATATAACTAATAAAATAATTAATAATAAAATAATTAATAATAACTAATATAATAATAAACTAACTAAAATATAATAATAACTATAATAATAATAATAATAATAATAACTAAACTAATAAAAATAATGTAATAATAATAAAATAATAATATTAATTAAATAACCTAAATAATCTAAATTTATATAATAATAACCTAACTAACTAAATAAATAACTACTACTAATAATAATAATAAACTAATAAAATAATAATAATAAATAAATAAATAAATAATAAATATAATAACTAATAATTAAAATAACAATAATTTTAATAATAATAATAACTAATAACTAAAAAACTAATAAAAAATTAATAAATATTAACTAATAAATAAATAATAAATAATAAATAATATAATAAACTAAGTAATAAAAACTAAAATAGATAAATAATATAATAAATAATAAAGTAATAAAACTAATAAAATAATTCTTAATAAATAAATAAAAACTAACTAATAAAATTAATGATAATAAAAATAATAAATAAAACTAATAATACTAACTATTAACTAATAATAACTAATAATAATAATACTAACTAATACCAATAATAACTAAACTAATAATATAAAACTAATAAATATAAAATTAATATTTAATAACTAAAAATAAATAATAACTAATAACTAAAATAACTAACTTCTAATAAATATTAACTAAAAACTAATAATAAACTAATAAACTAAATAACCAATAATAACAATAATAATAAAACTAAATAAACTAATAATAAATAATTAATAAAGTAATAACTAATTAAAGCCATAATAATGATCTAATAAATAATAAAAAAAACTAATAAACTAAAAACTAATATAAAAAACTAATATAATAAAAAAATAACTAATAATAATAAATTAATAATAACTAATAAAATAAACTAATAAACTAAATAATAATAATAAATATTATAATGAAATAATAAAAAAACTAAATAATAATTAAAAAACTAATAGTAATAAAAAACTAACTAAATAATAATAAATAACTAAACAAAATAATAAACTAATAAAACTAATATAAAAAAAACTAACTAATAATAAAACTAACTAAATAATAATAATAAATAACTAAAATAATACTAATAAAAAACTAATAAATAATAATAATAATAATATAATAACTAATAATGAACTAATAAAATAACTTATAAAACTAAACTAATAACTAAAATTAATAATAATATAAGTAATAATAATAACTAGTAATAATTTAATAAAAAATAATAATTAATAAAACTAAAAATTAATAATAACTAATAACTAAAATAAAAATAACTAAACTAATAATAGTAATAACTAAAATAAAACTTAAAATACTAATAACTAAAATAACTAAAACTAAAATAATAATTAAAATAAAATAATAATAATAAAAATAACTAATAGTAATAAAACTAACAAAATAATAAATAATAATAATAATAATAATTAATAAATTATAACTAACTAAATAAAATAAAACTAATAAAGTAATAAAACTAATAACTAAAACTAATAAATAAATAACAAAATAAATAATAAATAATAAATAATAAATAAACTAAATAACTAATTAATACCAAAAACTTAAAACCAATAAATAAATAACTAAACTAAAATCTAATAAAATAACTGATTAATAATAATATAAAATCTAAAATAATAATGAACTAAAAATAAAAACTAACTAAATTAACTAATAAAACTAATAATAAAACTAAAAATAGTAACTAATAATAAAACATATAAAAAACTAACTAACAAATAAACAAATAATAACTAAAAACTAACTTATAAAAAATAAATAATAAATTAAGAAAATAAATAATAATAACTAATACTAAAAATGAAATAATGAAATAATAAACTAAAATATAAAAAAATAACTATCTTTAAAATAACTAATAAAACTATAATAATAATAAATTAATAAAACTAATAACTAAAACTAATAATAATAACTAACTAATTATAAAACTAAAAACTATCTTATAATAATAGTAATAATACTAATAAAATAATAATAACAAAAACTAAACTAATAAAACTAATAAAATAATAAATAATAATAAAACTAACTAAATTAACTAAACTAATAATAATAATAAAAAACCTAATAATAAAAATAATTAATTAACTAAATAAATAACTTAAAACTAATAATAATAATAATAATAACTAAAACTAACAAAACCTAAACTTAATGTCGAAATGACAAGATTATTTATTGGGTAAAACCTCATGATCAAACTATTAAAATTAACAGCGATGGCTCTATCTCTCATAAAGGTTCGTTGTGGTGGCATTTTAAATCTTCATAGTAAAGTCCTATGTGCTTTTGCCCCTTAATTCTTGCTCGTTCCTTTTCTTTGAGCTTATGGCGTGTACAAAGCTCTTGAGATTTGCCTTCAAAATGTTTGGCTCAATATTTGGATTGAGGTGGATGCCCCTGGCGATTGATCTTTTGACTTCCACCAAATTGAGCAACACTTGAATTGTCTACCTTCTCAAGCAAACTAGAGCTCTTCTTACCCAACTTAATTTTAACATCACTCATGTATGGCATGAAGGTAATGCATGTCTTGATTATCTTGATAATCAGGAGCGGATTGGATGGTATAATCTTCTTTGATCAACTCACCTAAACATTTGCATGGCTTGGTTAATTTGGACAATGGGCTCCCTTATCTCAAAATTAATCTAGCCCATGGGATTGTTAGTTCAATATCAGTTTTGCATGCCCATTTTATATTGATGTTGTTGCTTTCTTGGTTTCTGGCGATGCATCAATGTGATATCCCTTGTTGCTTACTTGTTGATCTCAGTGACATGTGTTGTTGGTTTAATTGCCTTAGCTCTAATTGGGAGCCTACTGTTTATACTATTTTGACTGTTAATGTGTTGATGCTCCTTTGGAATTTATTAATGTCTCATCCTATTACTCCTTCCTGGCCCTTTGCTGAGCTATGTGGCATCTGTTGTTGGTTTAACTCTCCCACCCTTGTTTGAGGTCTTGCTGTTACTGGTAAGATGTTGCTTGATTGCTTTGGAGGAGATATATTAATTAATGCTCTATTTTACTCTATTTTAATCAAGGGGACATACGGAATTATATTCGGGTCCCTTGCCTCAATCTTTATCTATACTTCGTATAACTTTATAGTGACACGTCTCGGTGCTCTTGGGGTTGGTTTAATGTATTTGTTGAATGTCTTTCAAACTTTTGCTTTGCCTAATTTGAATGGGTGGTCTTATGGCCAACTTGATATAATTTTCTACACAGGATGTTGGCGTCTAGATCATTGCATCTTATGTTCATCATCTTTCTCTTGGGGTTGTCCATGATGTTGTGGCTTTTGGAGTTGTTTCTTGCCTCATCTTCATCTTATGTTTCTTGCCTTATGTTCATTTATGTTGTGCATCTAATGTTCATCAATTTTCCTTTTCAGTGGATGTGGGTTTAGCTGCTAGCCTGATCATCTTTATCTGGAAGGTTTGGATATTAGCATATGCTCTGTTTACTCTGAATGGGTGGACTTTTGGCCAGCTTGTTGGTAATTACTGTCGGTTGAACTGGATTAATACTCTGAAAGATGCTTCGGGTTTTGGTTTGTTTTTTTTGTTAAAACCTCTTTTTGATGTTGTTGTGCTTTGTGGCTTTTATCTTTAAATCCCCTTAGTGGTTTATTTTATGCGAATCATCCCCAATTATGTGGACTACTTTACCTACTATTTTTCCATCTTGTTTGATTAAACTTGTATCTATTACCTTGTTTATTACGAATGGGTGGTTTTATGGCCACTTGCTATTTTTTTTGTCTTAGTTATTTGTTTCCTTGGATATTTGATGTCTTGGTTTTTCAGGATTCCAATGTTGGCTCTATCTTTGTTGGTTGTAGGACTTTAGGGTCCTATGTTCAGCAAGCTGTTTCTGACATTGCTGTTCTGATTGTCTTTGATGATTTCTATCTAGGCTACTGCTTCTCAAATCCTTGTGTTTATGGTCTACCTATTTGGTTACTAACTATTGCAATGTCTACTCTGAATGAGAGCTTTTATGGCCCTATTTTCTTTTTTATCTTTAATTTGTTTGTTGTCTTGGTTCTGTTGTCTTATTTTATCTAGAATCCAATGTTGACTCTCATTTGAATCCCCTTTTGATTTTTTTTTGGTGGGTTCCATTGTTGCATTAATTATTTGCTATTGGAGTTGGATTGTTGATTGCCCTTGTTGTTTGTATATGGCGGATCTACCTTATCTGCTGTTGTTTCTTTTCCCATCTTGGTTCAGTTGGGCTTGTGCAGATCATTATGATTCTATTTACTTGGTATGCACTATCTATTATGAATGGGTGGTACTATGGGCACATCTTTGCCTTTTCTTTGTCTTGTCTTGGTTATTTGTTGATCACGGATTATCGATTTTATCCGACATCTCTCTTCTCTTTTGTAGTTTGGACTACCTTTATTTGGTACTATTTTTGGTGGGATGCAGTCTATTTCTTGTGTTGGGTTATGCTGCCTTCCTTTATAATTGCTTTTTGCCAACTACTGCTATGAATATTAATAAGGGGGTTGTTCACATCTGCATTCATTATTATGATTGGGTTCATTTTCTGGACTATGCTTCAAGGATGTACTCCTGGCCAGAATGATTCATATATATATATATCATATGTTTGGGATGGTGTTATTTATAGGCTCATTGACTTGCTTAGCGAGAATTTGTTTGCCTCTTACGCTTTTTTTCTTGTGGTGGGTTTTATGGCCTATTATACCTCTTGGCTATGATTTTTCATGAGGTTACGGCAAAGATGGCTCATTCTATGGATAAGTATTCTCATGTCATGGTGACTATATTGATGATAAATTTCCTATATGGGATCCCTTATCTTCCTCTTTGCAATTTCCTCTCTATTTTATATATGGTTTTGTTTAGGTTTGTAGGTAATAAAGCCCATAAGACTTTCAACAACTGGCTGCTATTCTTTTCACCTGTTTGTTGGCTATGATGGTTGTGATGATTTCACTCCCTTTTAGCTTGGTAGTAGCTCTTGTGATGTAACCTTCGAACCATGGATGCTCATATTTGCATCCTTGTTGGTGTGGTGAGCTGAGCCTTCTATCAAATTTCTTTACTACCATTCTCAGTTATCGTTTTTAGTTATCATTTTGTTTGTATTACCTTAACTCTAACTTCTTTTCGTCTACATTTTTGCAGGTGTTTCTCTCTTGTCCTCTTGTAGGTTTGCTCGAGTGTCTTGCATTCTCACATCTGAGCACTGCCCTAATCTTCCATTGGCTTATTATGTTAACCAATTTGTATATTTTGATTGCTTTCTTATTTTCTTTTGCTTTTGGCTGTACTTAGATAGGGGATTTACTCCCTACGTTGATTGTAGCTCTTTGAGCAATAGTTATGGAGTTTATCCCCTTTGGACCTTATAACCCTCTTTTGTGGCAATAAAATTCCCACATGGGTTTCCCAAAAAAAAAACCCTAAAGCCTAAACCCTAAACCCTAAAAGCCTTAACCCTAAACCCTAAACTAGTACTAAACCTAAAAACAAAACATAAAACAAAAATAAAATAAACCTAAATTAAAATAAAATAAAAACTAAATAAAGACCTAAATCTAAAAGATAAACCTAAAAATAAATAAATAAATAAAACCTAAACCCTAAACTTTAAAAAAAAGCCTAAATCTAAAATAAAATAAACCTTAACCTGAAATAAAATAAACTAAAATAACACCACTAAACCCTAATCCCCCTAAAACCCTAAACTTAAACTAAACTAAAACCTAAAAATGAAATAAATAAATAAACCTAAACCTAAACAAAATAAAACAATAAGATAAAAAAAACCTAAACTAAAACTTAAACTAAACTAAAATATAAAATAAACCTAAAATAAAAAACCTAAATAAAAAAACCTAAACTTAAAACCATAAAATAAAGTAAAATTAAAACCTAAACCTTAAACTAAAAAATATATTAAACCTAAAGTACAAATAAAATAAACCTAAACCTAAACTAAAATAAACTAAACTAAAATAAATAAAACCAACCTAAAAAACTAAATTAAATTAAATTAATTCAAAATAAACCTAAGCTAAAATAAAACCTAAAAATAAACGAAATAAAATCTAAACCTAAACCTAAAATAAAATAAAACCTTAACTTAAACCTTAAAATAAAATTAAAACCTAAACCTAAAATAAAATAAAAAAAACTAAACTAAAAAATAACCATTAACTAAACCTAAAATAAACAAAACAAAGAAATAAAACATAAATATACTAAAGTAAATAAAATATAAAATAAACGAAATAAATAAAGTAAACTAAATAAACCTAAATCTGTTGGTTTCTTAATTTTAAAATTAAAACATTAAAACTAACCCTAAATCCTAAAAATCCTAAACCTTAAATCCTAAACAGACCCAAAAAAAACCATAAATGCCACTAGCCAAACCAAAACCCTAAACCAGGCCCCAACAAACTTAAAACTACACCCTACCACTGACCATAAACCCCAAAATCTACTAAATGTTACTAACCTAAACACCCCATCACTACCCTAAAACATATAAATCTAAACCTTAAAATTAAACCTAAATAAAATAAAATAAAACCTAATAAATCTTGACTAAACTTAAATAAATAAAATTAAAAATTAAACTAAACTAATTAACTAAATAATTCTACCTTTTGTAATTTAAAATAAAATATAAAGTGAAAAACTACTAAACTCCAACCACCTAAACCCCAACCCTAAAACCTTACCAAAATAAAACCACAAATGTAAACCTAAACACTAAACCCTAAGTAAACCAACCAAAATCTACCCTAAACCCTAAACCCTAATCCTTAAATCCAAAAAGAAACCCAATAAACTAAATAAACATAAAATAAAATAAATAAAACTATAAAATAAAATAAAATAAAAACCTAAACTAGAACCTAAACCTAAACATAAACCTATAAATAAAATAAAATAAAAAATAAAAACTAAACTAAAATAATATAAATAAAAACTTAGACTAAACAAAAAATTAAATAAACCTAAAAATAGAAAATTAAAACCTAAAAATAAAAAATTAAAACCTAAATCTAAGAAATAAAATAAAAATAAATTAAACTAAAACCTAAACCTAAACCAAAAAATAAATAAAAATTAAAATATCTAAACTAAAATAAATAAAATAAACTAAACTAAATGAAAAATAAAATAAACCTAAATAAAATAAAAATAAAATAAACTAAAATAATAAATAATAAAATAAACCTAAATCAATTTACTTATTTTAAAAAATAAAATTAAAAAATTAAAACCCTAAACTCTAAAACCCTGATAAAAACCCTAAACCATAACCACTAAACCCAAAACCCACTTACCCAAACCTCACCCTCCCTCTAATCCTAAACTAAACCACTAAAACCATAAACCCTCCACTCCTAACTACCTAAACTAAATCTCACACTAAACTAAACTAACTAACCAAACCTAAAATCAAAACCTAAACTAAATTAAATAAAGCCTAAAAATAAATAAAATAAAAACTAAATAAAATAATAAAATAAAATAAAAAATAAACCTAAACCAAAACCTAGAAATAAAAATGAAAATAAAAATTAAACAAAAATAAATTAAATAAAAACCTAAACTAAACTAAAAAATAAACCTAAAAATAGAAAACATAAATAAAATAAAAACTAAACATAAAATAAAAATAAAATAAACCTAAAATAAAATAAAATAAAACCTAAACCTAAAATAAATAAATAAAATAAAACTTAAATCCTAAAAAAAAAAACCAAAATAAAAATAAAATAAACCTAAACCTAAAAGAAAATAAACTATATTAAAATAACCCTAAACCCTAAACCAAAACTAACCATAAATCCTAAACCCAAAAACCTAAACCTAAACTAAGTAAACCTAAAAATCAAATAAAGAAATAAACTAAACCTAAATAAAATAAAATAAAAGATAAAATAAAACATAAAAAACCTAAACTTAAACCTAAACCTAAAAAGATAAAATAAAATATAAAAAAAAAATAAAACAAAACCTAAACTAAATTAAAAAAATAAAATAAATAAAAAATCAAAACCTAAATAAAATAAAACTAAACCTAAAAAAAATAAAATATACCTAAAATAAATTAAAATAAAACTAAATAAAACCTAAACTTAAAAACAAAATAAATAAAATAAAGACTAAATAGGTTAAAAAATTGTAAACTTAAAATAATAAAATAAACCTAAACTTATAAAATAAATTAAACTAAAATAAATAAACTAAACCTAAACCTAAAAACAAATCCTAAACTAAATAAAATAAAATAAAATAAAAACTAAACTAAACTAAAAATAAACCTAAAAATAAACTTAAAATAAAACCTTAATAATAACCAACCTAAATCTAAATCCTTTGCCTAAACATACTACCACCCTACCACCTAAACCCTAAGCCCTACCTTAAACCCTCAAAGCTAAACCCTAAACCCTAAAACTAAAACCTGATTCTAAACATAAACCCTAAATCCCAAACTCTAAACCCTAAATGCTAAAATAACCTAAACCCTTTCCCAAACCCTAAACCCTAATAAAACATAAAACCTAAACCTAAAATAAATAAAACCGAAAGAAAAGCTACTCACTGCTCTCTGGTGGTCTCTGGCGATTCGTGTTCCCTTTCTTTCCTTTGGTTGGTATGTTTGACCGTTCTCAATCATTCCTTCTATATTTCTTCTCTCGGTTGGCGCATATGAGTTTCCTTGATCTTATAATTAGCGCTTTCCATGAGCTCTTCAAACTTGGAGGTTAATTTCGATTTTCAAGGTAATATCGATCGACTCCACACGCGCTTTTAAGTCCTTCAAGGACACTTTATCTGGTAAGAACACTTGCTCTAATGCTTGATCAATTTAATCTCAACTTCTTTCCGTGGAATGGCGTAATGTGCTCGGATCTTGATGTGGAAAAGCTGGCGAAGCCCTTTGAATTTTCATTAGTTGGTAAATTTTTATTGCATCGCCTGACTCTTGAAAGCATCTGATCCTTCTTTCATAGCCCAAAGCTCTCGGGTGTATTTACTATCAGATTGATTGATCCTATACATATCCTTATTCAACTATCTAATGATTTAGACTACTCAAGAGTCTTTGCTCATCGCTCTTACTTTGTGTACAATTATCAAATGAGGCTTTTGAAATGGTCTCCTCTATTTGATGTCAAAGAGGAATCTCCAATTGTTTCTTTATGGTTAGCTTTTCCAAACATGAAGATACAATACGTTACCCATCAAGTCCTATTTACGGTTGGGGCTCTCTTTGGTAGGCCCCTTCAAATAGATCAAGCCACCGCTGCGAGATCACGGCCATTAGTTGCTTTTATTTTGGTTGAGATTAATATTACCAAAAAGTACCCTAAAGAAGTTTGATCGGTTCAGAAAAATTTGGGTATAAACAAAAGTGGAATTTGAAAATTTTATTTTTTGCACATTGTAAGATCCTTGGTCATGATCACTCGAATGCTTTGTGTTACACCTAATCTTAAAAGAAAAAATTGTCGATCCTAATCCCTCTCTAACAAATGAAAAAAATAATAAGTTAAACTTATGTGCCTAAGTTACTCAAAATGGACTCACCCTCCTACCCCCTCTCCTTTATTACTTACAGATTTTCCTATAGGAGAACAATCTGAGCTTGAAAAAAATAATGATATTGAGGTTTGTGAGGAAACTAATGATAACTTACCTAACATTGCTTCTACTTGTAATAACTTGGCATCTCAAGACAATCCTTGACTCAAATGAATCATAATGGTGATTTGAATGGGAACCTCAAGTTGGATCAAAACCTCAAAACTAATTTTGAAATTGTTACGAAAAATTTTGATAATTTGGTGGATCAAAATCTTAATAGTACTCATGGAAATGAAAATGAATTTTGTGCTATTAATGGTGCCACAACCTCTCTTTCTATTACCTACAGTGATACACATGTTAACCCTATTTTTAACCTAACTCGATCGAAGAAGGAAATCAACATTAGGAATGCTTTGATAGATACTGGTCCTATTCTGAATATCACAAATCACTCTCTTTCAGATGGAGATACTTTGGACATAGATAGGCCTTTTCAAACTATTATTAAAAAAAATCTCTTAAAGCTAAAATGTTCACAAATAGCTCTACTAGAACCACTAGATCTTCTAAACTTCTCATAAATAATTGTTTCATGTTTCTCTTCTTCTTGTTTTCATTTTTTTGATTATCTCCTCTCTTTTCTTTCAACTTATTATGATCAATTTTCTTATTTAGAATGTTCGATTGGGACTCTCACAATCCTCGTATTAGAAGCCTTTGTCGTACTCATAACATAGCCTTACTTGTTGTTGAGCCATTCATTCACTCTTCTAAGATTACCCATGTTGCTAGAACAATATGCTTTCAAAATTTCTTTTATAATATTAGTAATAAAATTTGGTACTTTTGGAATAATTTAATTGATCTATTGATGAAACAAAATCTCAAAATTATCATCATAATACATCCTTTGGGATCAATTAAGAACTTCACGGTTGGTTGGGGGTGATTTCAACACTATTAGCTTCCTAAGAAAGAAGGGGAGGTTGCTCTCTAACATACACTCCATGGAAGATTTTCTAATATGATTCTCATTTTGTCGATTGATATTGGTTTTTATGGCTCCGACTATACATGGCATAACTTTAGACTCTGGCAGCGGCTTGATAGGACCCTCTTTAATTCCCTTTGGATCAATCAATGGCCTCTCACTTCTATTAAGCATTTGAGCAGAACTTTGTTTGACCATGCTCCACTATTGATCTCCATCAAAATTCCTTCCGGTATATCCTCCCACTCCTTTTAGATTCCAAAATATGTGGACCCAACATAGTGATTTCTTTAATGTTGTTTCCACTAATTAGATGGCCCCTATTCACCTGGACAATTTCGTTAAAGGCATGATTCGGCTTTGGTTTAAGCCTAAAAGAATAAAACAAAACCTAAATTGGTGGAACAAGAACCATTTTAAAAATCTTTTTGCCAATCTAAAAAATATGGAACAATTAGTTTGCTCCCTTGAAGATGATGTGTTAACTGACCCTAGTAAGCTTGATGAGTTGAAGACTGCTAAAGATAACTTTATTAATTATCGAATATGGAGGAAAACTCGGTGGCAAAAGGCCACTAGCAAACATATTATGATGGTGAAAGAAATACAATGTATTTCCATGCTTTTTAAAAAAAGGAAATCCTTAAACTCTATTCAAAAAATCAAAAATATTAACGGTATGGATCGATAATGAAATTAAAGATTCGTCATTCAACATTTTCAAAATTTATTAAACAACAACCCTAACTTAGAACCCTATCCAACACTCACACGATCTCCTCTATGATTACTAATGATGAAAACCATGTACTCACTTTGCATCTGCGAAAGATTAGTAGTACTCTCAATAGCTTGAACACTCACTCTATTCGTACGATGGTTACGACTCATTTCTTTTTCGGCATTGTTTGCCTATTATTAAGTCTGACCTTGTTGATCCTGTTGTTGATTTCTTTGATGACAACTCTTTACTTAGATATTATTCTAGCACTTCCATTGTTCTCATTCCCAAAACTAATAATCCTGATACTTGGGGAGATTTTAGACCTATCAGCCTTTGCACCTTCTTTCAAAAACTCATTGCTAAATTAATTAATAATAGGATAAGTCTGCTGCTCCCTAAAATTATTTCTCCTAACCAAACTAGCTTTGTTAAAAGTAGAGCTATATCCGACAATATCCTTAGCCAAGGGTTCATGACCTTGATGATGTTCCTTAGAGGTGGCAACATCCTCTTCAAACTGGACATCTCTAAAGCTTTTGATAACCTCTCTTGGGATTTCCTCTTTCAAATTTTCCATTTGTTTGGGTTTTCTGATAATTTCATCCGCCTCATCAAAAATTGTATTACCAATGTTTGGTTCTCTATTATCATGAATGGTGAGTCCCTTGGTTTCTTTACTTCGAGGCATGGCTTAAGACAAGAGACCCCCCTCTCTCTTTTTTATTATTGTTGTTGAATATCTTTGAGGAGCGAATGATCTTTTCTATGAAAATCCTTTCATGTTTTTTAAAACTAAAGGTGGTCTTCCTATCTCTCATCTTAGTTTTGCTGATGACTTTATAATCTTTTGCATTGCCTCTATTCAAAACATTAAAACTATTAAGAGCCTTCTAAATAAATTTGGCAACAAAAGTGGTCTCTTTCTCAATGAAGGAAAATGCTATTTCATTCCTTTCTCTAAAATACCTTCTAATAGGATCAATCAAATCTTTAGAATTACTAATTTTTAGCAACATCAACTTCCCATTAATTATCTTGGGGCTCCGCTTTTTAAAGGTCGAAAAGATCTCATCTTTTGATGATCTAATCCAAAATCTCTAATAAAATTTGTTTGGGAATTTCATTTACTCTCTTTTGGTAGGCTCACTTTGATTAAGAGCACTCTTAACTCATGCCTTTATATCTCCTCCAAACCATTGTCGACCATTTCTATCATTACCAGAATTGAGCACCTCATTAACAATTTTTTTTGGGGCTCTAATAACTCCTCTAAAAGAATGCACTAGACCTCTTGGTTTAAAAGTTGTGGCACCCTAGCTGAAGGTGGCCTTGGATGTAAGCCAATCAAAGAAGCTATCACTACTTTTTCCTATAAACTTTGGTTGAATTTTAGGAGTAACAATAGTCTTTAGGCTAATTTCATGACTTCTAAATATTGCCAAGGTAAGCACCCCCTCATTTGTCCCTATAAAGCAGGAGACTCTCCTGTTTGGAAAAGACTTTGTTCCGTCAATTGGGATGTAGAATCCTTAATTTTTTGGGGGATTAACTCTGGCTCCTCCTTCTTTTGGTAAGATAATTGGACTGGATGTGGGTCCATTGACGACTTACTTTCCACCCATTCCACTATTAAGTGAAATCTTTACGGCATAATAATATGTGGAACATTAGTAATCTTATTGATTATATTCCTTCCTTTCTCTTAAACAAGCTTACTACTATTCCTATCATTCCTACCAATCAAGATCAGATCCTTTTTAAGCTCTCACATATTGGTGATTTCAACTTTAAAAATGTTTGGATTCACATTAAAGAAACTCATGATTCTTCCAATGTGTTTCTCAAACTTTGGAACAACAATATCCCTACTTCTTACTCTGTTCTTACTTGGCATATTTTGAAAAACTTCATCCTTGTGGACTTCTTGTTGTGGGGTAAAGGTTTTCAATTACCTTCAAAATTTCAATGTTATTTTCACATTGAGAATGTGAATCATGTTTTTGTTAACGGGGCCATTGCTTCTAAACTTTGGATTTGGTATGATGACCTCTTTAACATTGTCATTTTCAATGGCTCCTTAAATTTATACCAACTTCTTGAAGTTTATTTTAACAACACTATTAAAGGACACATTAAATTCATAACTGCTATCACTCTTATTTGCTTCATATGGATGGACGAAATGATGCAAAATATCATTGAATCCCTATGAATCATATGAGGATAATTAGAACTTAAAACAAAATCCGTGACTTGTTTAATGCCAATTTAATTAAATACAAAAAAAATTCAAAGGTTGCAAATTTGTGGCCAATAAACTGGGTTTTAACTTGCCGGATCACCACATCTGTAAAGATGAAAAGATTGTTTATTGGGTAAAACCTCATGCTAACACTATTAAAGTTAATACTGATGGTTCTGTCTCTCATAAAGGTTCAGGCTGTGGTGGTATTTTCAGAAATCTTAATGGAAAAGTACTATGAGCCTTTGCTTACCCCCTTAATCCTTGCTCTGTTCCCTTTACTAAGCTTATGGCAGTGTACAAAGCTCTTGATATTTTCCTTCAAAAAGGTTGGCTCAATATTTGGATTGAGGTGGATGCCCTTTAGCTGATTGATCTCTTGACTTCCACCAAAATGGGCAATACTGAATTGTACTACCTTCTTAAGTAAACTAGAACTCTCCTTGCCCAACTCTACTTTAAAATCACTCATATATGGCATGAGGGTAATGCATGTACTGATTATATAGCCAATCTAGGTGCTAGATTGGATGGAATAAAATTCTTTGATCAACTAACCCTTCCTAAACATTTGTATGGCTTGGTTAATCTAAAAATATTGGGCTTCCTTATCTCATAAATTAATCTAACCTATTGGATTCACCTGCTTCAATACCTCTTTTATTGCATGATCATTTTCTATTCTTGTTGTTATTTCTTTGGTCTTTGATGATGCATCAACGATATCCCTTGTTGTTTACTTGTTGATCTCTCGTGGCGCGTCTTGGTTTAATTGTCTTAGCTTTAATTGGGAGCTTACGCCTCTACTATTTTTTATTGTTAATGTCTTGTAGCTTCTTTGGAATTTCTTGATGCATCATCATATTACTCCTTCTTTGGACCTTTGATCTAAGTGGCATCTGTTGGTTTAATTATCCCAACCTTGTTTGGGGTCTTACTAATTGGATGCAACATCTTTGTTAAAGGTTTAATTGTTGGTATTGGGCATTTGGGCCCTTTGTCCGAAGGGGTCTTGGAGTTGGTTTAATGTATTTGCTGAATGTATATGCTATACATACCTGTAAGGAAAGAAAATGCAATACCTTTGTTATTATTAATGGTTCCTTGCAGGTTTGGTATTGTCTAATGAATTCCTTTCAGTTTGATTTCTCTGAGGAGGGTAGTTCACTGCTAGCCTAATTTCTTTAAAGGATTTCATTGATAATACCCTTTTGAACCCTTATGGTAGCTCTGTTACCCCACTGCTTTTTATTGGCTTATCCTATGGTTGAAATAATTGTAGTGTTGTTTTAACCTATGGTTGTTGGATTTCTGGATTCACTGTCCTGCTGGCTAACCTTGTGTTTGTTAGCTATTTGTTTACATGGTGTGTTATTTGTCTTTGTTGTTCTCATCCAGATTCTAATTAATTATATTGTTTTTACCTTTTGGCTCTGTTAAAATTGTGCAGATCCATCTTGTTGGTAATTACTGTCCTGGATGTTGGCTGATCTGGATTATTGCTCCTCAAGCTACTTCTGGGGTTTAGTTTTGTTTTGTTTAGTTGGCCTCTATTGAGGTTGTAGACTGCAAGATGGCTTTTATTTTTCTTGCTTGTTTCTTATCTCTCATTTTTTGAATGTTTATCTTTGTTAAAACACAGGATCTTTCTTTGTTTTACTTTTTACATCCTAGTTGACTAGTCTTGGCGGACCTCTTCCTTAACTATCCGGATTTAACTTATGCATTGTATAATTTGAATGGTTGGTTTTATGGAAAACTTATTGTTATTTTCTTTCTTGGTTGTTGGATGTCGGATCATTGAGTCTTTTATCCGAAAGCTATTCTTGGGGTTATTTTGTTGTGTCTTTGTAGTGTTGTCTTCTTGATTATTTTGCCCAACCTCATATTCCCAATCTGCCAATAGAGATTTTGCAATTTCTATTCAATTTTATTAATTCCTTGTAGGTTTGGATTTCCTTTATGGCTTCTCAATTTGCCTTTAATGTGGTTGTGGGTTTAGCTAACATCATCTTTATCGGAAGGTTTTTTTATGATTATCTTTTGAACCCTTTCTATTGCTACTTTTCATCTCTATTTTTATTGGAATTTTATATGGTGGGTGTAATTTTTGTTTTATTGCTACCACTGTTGGCTTTTGGATTTTAGGGTCCTTTGTCCAGCAGGTTGTCTTTGTGGTTATTATCTGTTTCTTGCCTTTTATGTAGAATCCTGTGATTTTCCATCTGATTATTTGGATCTATACATATGCTCTATTTACTCTGAATGGTTGGACTTTTAGTCAGCCTCTTGGTAATTACTATATGGGTTGTTGGCTGAACTGGATTAATACTCTACATCTTTGTTTAGGTTTTGGTTTGTTTTGTTCAAGCCTCTAATGAAGTTGTTGGCTTGGTGGCTTTTGATTTGAATCTCCTTATTGGTTTATTATATGCTTATCATTTGAATTCTATGGACTACTTTATCTGTGCACTTTTCTCCATCTTCTTTAAGTTAAACTTGTATGCATTGTTTATTACGAATGGGTGGTTCTCTAGCCAACTAGCTAGTTTTGTTGTCTTGGATATTTGCTATCCTTGTTTCTGATTCTAATGTTGGATCTATCTTTGTTGGTTGTAGGACTTTAGGGTCCTATGTTCAAAATTGTTTTGAGTTCGTTACATTATTTTTGCTCATTGGTGTCAGTGCTCTTGATCCATGTTTTTATGCTCTATCTACTTGGTTACTCACTATTGCAATGTCTACTCTGATTGAGAGGTTCTATGACCATCTTGCTATCCCTTGCTATCTTGGCTGTTGCTGTCTTGGCTGCTGCTGTCTTGGCTATTTTTTATCTTAATTATCTGATGTCTTGTTTTTTCTGGATTCTAATGAGGACCCTAATTTGAATCCCCATTTTGATTTATCCTCTGATGGGTTCTAATGTTGCACTAACTATTTTTTTGTTGGGGTTGGCTTTTAATTGCCCTTCTTATTTATTATGCGGGTGTTCATTTCGATATGTGATCTACATTAACTATTGTTGTTTTTATTCCCATCTAGGTTCAGTTAGGCTTGTGTTGCTATCTCCTTGGAATGCAATGTCTATTCTGAATGGGTGGTACTATGGACAGTTGCTGCCTTTTGTTGTTTTGCTGTCTTGGTTGTTTGTTGATCTGGATTATTCAATTTTTGTCGCATCTTTCTCGGCTATCATTTTACTATCTTTTTTTGGTCTTTATTTTGGTATTGGGTATCTTGTCTTCCTTTACAATTGCTTTTGGCCAACTTCGATATGGATATTAATAAGGGGTTTGTTCACATCATTCATTATTATGATTGGGCTCATTTTACGGACTTTACTTAGTTGTACTCTTGGCCTAAAATAATATATATATCATATGTTTGGGATGGTATTACTTATAGGCTCATCGACTTGCTTAGCGAGATTTTTAGGGCCTCTTCTCTACTATTTTCTTGTGGATGGTTTTTTATCTTTGGCCTATTTCATATGTATAAGTATCCTCATGTCGGGGTGACTATATTGATGATACTTTTCTGCATGGGACCCACTTCTACGCCCTTTCAATTTCCTCTTTATATTATATATAGTTTTGTTTAGGTTAGCAGGTAATAAATCCCATAGGACTTTCAACATCTGGCTGCTATCTTCACACAGGTTTGTTGGCTATGATGGCTGTGATTATTTCACTCCCTTTTGGTTTGGTAGTATCTCTTGTAATGTAACCCTTCTGCTAAAGTTTGGATGCGCATATTTGCATCTGCCCCAACTTGGTGTGACTGAGCCTGAGCCTCCTCTATCACAATTCTTTACTATCATTCTCAGATTATGCTATTTTCAGTTATCATTATGTCGTACCTTAAGCTCTAATTTTTTTCATTTACATTTCTGGTGCTTCTCTCTTGTCTCTCTTGGGTTTGCTCCATAGTGTCATGCATTCTCACGTCCTACAGAGCATTGGCCCTAATCTTCCTTTGGCTTTTTTATGTTAATCTATTTGTATCTTTTGATTGCTTTAATGTCTTCTTTTGCTTTTGGTTGTACTTAGATAGGGGATCTACTCTTAGGGTGTAGCTCTTTGAGCGATAGTTAGAGTTTATCCCCTTTAAGGACCTTGTAACCCTCTTTTTGTGTCAATAAAATACCTACATGGGGTTTCTCTAAATAAAAAAAATAAAAAAAATAAATAAATAAAACCTAAACTTAAATAAAATAAAATAAAAATAAAATAAAACCTAAATTATAACATAAACTAAACTGAACTTAGAAATAAATAAAAATAAATTAAAAATAAAAAAGTTAAACTAAATAAAATAAATAATCTAAACCTAATAGAAATTTAAAATAAAAAAAAATAAAAATAAACAAAACCAACAATAAAAAAAACCCTAAAAAAAAAGCTTAAACTCAAAGTCATAAATAAACCTTAAACCTAGATAAACCACAAACTCTAAAAATAAACCTAAACCATAAATAAACACTAAAACTAATAACCTTAATCTAAAAAAGACTTAAATGACTAAATAAAATAAAAGAAATATAAATAAACTAAAAAAATAAATAAATAAAATAAAATCCTAACTAAAACTTAAAACTAAACCTGTAGATAAAATAAAATAAATAAAACTATAATAAAATAAATAAAAAACTAAAAAAAAAATAAAATAAACCTAAAATAACCTATAAAATAAAAATAAACATAAAATAAAATAAAACCATGCTAAAATAAAAAAATACTTAAAATAAATAAAAAATAAACCTAAAAATAAAATAAAAATAAAATAAATATCCCAAACTAAAGTAAAATAAACCTAAAATAAAACTTAAACCTAAACTAATTAAAACCAAAAAATAAATAAAATAAATAAATTTAAAACTAAATAAAATAAAATAAAATAAAATGAAACTAAATAAACAAAACATAAACTTAGAAATAAAATAAAATAAAAAATAAAACTAGTTAAAAATAAAATAAACTAAAATAAAATAAATAAATAAAACTAAATATTAAATAAAAAATAAAATAAACCTAAAATAAAATAAAAAAACTAAAATAAAATAAACCTAAAAATAAAAAAATAAATAAAAAAAATAAACACAAACCCTAAACTAAAAAAAAACCTAAATCTCAAATAAAATAAATGAAATAAAATAAATCTAAACCTAAACTAAAATAAACTAAACTAAAATAACCCTAGGCCTAAAACCTA
>CM038229.1:63347537-63423634 GCA_021442155.1 Cymbidium sinense | reverse complement strand
ACCCTAAATTAACTCTAAACCTTAATCTTTAAACACTAAAAACCTAAAGAATTAAACCTAAACTAAATAAAACAAAAAAGAAAAATAAATAAATAAAACTAAACCAAAATAAATAAAATAAAATAAAATAAAATAAAAACCTAAACTAAAACTTAAACCTAAACCTAAACCTAAACCTATAAATAAAATAAAATAAAAATAAAAACTAAACTAGAATAAAATAAATAAAAACCTAAACTAAACTAAAAAAATAAAATAAACCTAAAAATAGAAAACCTAAATAAAATAAAAAATAAACATAAAATAAAATAAAAACCTATACCTAAAAATTAAACTTAAAAATAAATAAAAAAATAAAACCTAAAGCTAAAATAAAAATAAAATAATCCCAAACCTAAAGTAAAATAACCCTAATTCCTAAATCCAAAAACCTAAAACTTAAACCTAAACTAATTAAAATAAAATAAATAAATAAATTTAAAACTAAATAAAATAAAAAATAAAATAAAATGAAAGCCTAAACTAAATCCTAAAACAAAACTTAAACTTAGAAAAAAAAAAAAACTAAGCTAAAAAATAAAATAAACCTAAAATAAAAAACCCAAATAAAATAAAAACTAAATAATAAATAAAAATAAAATAATCCTAAAATAAAATAAAATAAAATAAAAACTAAATAAAAACGTGAAACCTAAAAAAATAAACCTAAAAATAAAACTTAAAAATAAATAAAAAACAAAACCTAAACCCTAAACTAAAAAAAATCCTAAATCTCAAATATAAAAAATAAATGGAATAAAAAAAATCTAAACCTAAACTAAAATAAACTAAACTAAAATAACCCTAAAAAAAAACTGGCTAAACTAAATAAAACCTAAAATAAACTAAATAAATAAACTAAACCTAAATAAAATAAAAAATAAGATAAAATAAAACCTAAACATAAACCTAAACCTAAACCTAAAATTAAAACAAAATGAGAAAAAACTAAAATAAAATAAAATTATTAAAACCTAAACTAAACTAAAAAAATAAAATAAACCTAAAAAAATTTTAAATAAAATAAAAAATAAACATAAAATAAAAAATAAACCTAAAATAAAATAAAATAAAAACTAAATAAAAACTTAAACCTGAAAGATAAACCTAAAAATAAATAATAAATAAAATCTAAATGCTAAACTTTAAAACAAAAACCTAAACCTAAAATAAAAATTAAATTAACAAAATAAAATAAACCTAATCCTAAATGAAAATAAAATAAACTAAAATAACCCTAAACCCTAAACCCTAAACTAACCCTAAACACTAAACACTAAACCCTAAAAACCTAAACCTAAACTAAATAAAACCTAAAAATATAATAAATAAATAAATAAACCTAAGCCTAAACAAACTAAAAAATAAGATAAAATAAAAACCTAATCCTAAAAATAAAATAAAATATAAATTAAACAAAAAAAACCTAAACTAAACTAAATATATAAAATAAACCTAAAAAGAAAAAACATAAAGAAAATAAAAATTAAACCTAAAATAAATATAAAATAAACCTAAAATAAAACAAAATAAAAACTAAATAAAAATCTAAACCTAAAAAAACTAAAATAAATAAAAAATAAAACCTAAACCTTAAACTAAAAAGAAATCCTAAACCTAAAATAGAAATAAAATAAACCTAAACCTAAACTAAAATAAACTAAACTAAAATAAAAAACCTAAACCTAAAAAAGCTAATCTTAAACTAAATAAAATAAAACAAAATAAAATAAAATAAAATAAACTAAACCTAAACTAAAAAATAAAATTGAAAAATAAGCCTAAAATAAAAACTAAAGCTTAAACCTAAAAAAAAAAATAAAAATTAAACCAAAACCTAAAAATAAAAAATAAAACCTAAACTTAAAAATAAAATAAAAATAAAACTAAACTAAAAAATAAACTTAAACCTAAACCTAAAAAATAAACTAAAATAAAAACCTAAACTAAAATAAATCTAAATAAAATAGTTTACTAAACTAAATATAAATAAAAATAAACCTAAATAAAAAAAACTAAAATATATAAAAAATAAATTAAATAAACATAAACTTACAGGTTTGTAATTTAAAAAATTTAAAAGAACCACAACAACATGCCTAAACCCCCTACTAAACCTTAAATCCTAAACCCTAAATCCTAACCCAAACCTCAACCTACAACCAGAATGCTACCCTAACCTAAAGCCTAAAGCATGACCCTAAACTCCTAAACACTAAACAAACTAAAACCTAAAACCTAAACCCAAACCCAGACTAAGACTAAATGTTAAACTAACTCTAAACGGACCCTAAACACTAATTCCTAAACCTTAAACATAAAAACCTAAACCTAAACTAAATAAACCTAAACTTAGATAAAATAAAATAATAAAATAAACAAAACCTAAAACTAATAATAAAATAAAAAATAAAAAATAAAACTAAACTAAAGGTTAAATAAACTAAATAATCTTAAACCAGACCACTTTGTAATTTAAAAAATAAAAGAATAAAAGAAAAAACCCTAACACCAACTCAAAAAACTCTAAAAAAACCTGAGCCATAAACCCAGCCTAAAAAAAACCCTAAACTTTAAATCCTAAACCCTAAACCTAAACAAACACTAAACCCTAACCTAAAAACCCTGAAAAAAAAAAGGCTAAACCTAAACTAAATAAAACCAAAACTAAACCTAAATAAAATAAAATAATAAAATAAAATAAAAACCTAAACTAAAACCTAAGCCAAAACATATAAATAAAAACCTAAATTAAACTAAATAAAATAAAGAAACCTAAATAAAATTAAAATTAGACATAAAATAAAATAAAAACTAAATAAAATTCTAAACCTAAAAATATAACTTAAAAATAAATAAAAAATAAAACCTAAACTATAAACTAAAAAAATCCAAAACCTAAAATAAAAATGAAATAAACTTAAACCTAAACTAAAATAACCCTAAACCTTAAACCCTAAAAACCTAAAAACTAAATCCTAAACTAAATAAAACAAAAAAATAAAATAAATAAATAAATCTAAAACTAAATAAAATAAATAAAATAAAATAAAAACCTAAACTAAAACCTAAACTTAAACCTAAAGCAAGAAATAAAATAAAAAAAATAAAAAGTAAAATAAAATAAAATAAATAAAAACCTAAGCTAAACTAAAAAATAAAATAAACCTAAAAATGAAAAACCAAATAAAATAAAAACTAAACATAAAATAAAAATAAAATAACCCTAAAAGAAAATTAAACAAAACTAAATAAAACCTGAACCTAAAAAATAAACCTAAAAATAAAACTTAAAATAAATAAATAAATAAAACATAAACACTAAACTAAAAAAAACCTAAATCTCAAAATATATGAAATAAAAATAAAATAAACCTAAACCAAAACTAAAATAAACTATACTAAAATAATCCTAAACCCTAAAAACCTAAGCCTAAACTAAATAAAACCTAAAAATAAAATAAATAAATAAACCTCACCCTAAATAAAACAAAAAAATAAGATAAAATAAAGACCTAAACCTAAACCTAAACCTAAACCTAAACCTAAACCTAAAATTAAAATAAAAAAACTTAACTAAAATAAAATTATTAAAAATCTAAACTAAATTAAAAAATTAAATAAAAACTAAACCTAAACTAAAAATAAAATAAACCTAAACTTAAACTAAAATAAACTAAACTAAAATAAATAAAACCTAAACCTAAACCTAAAATAAACTAAACATAAACCTATACTTAAACTAAATATAATAAAATAAACTAAAAATAAAACTTAAATAAAAACCTAAAACCTAAACCTAAAAAAATGAAATAAAAAACTTAAACCTAAAAATAAGAAATAAGACCTAAACCTAACAAATAAAATAAAAATGAAACTAAACTAAAAAATAAACCTAAACCAAAACCTAAACCTTAAAAATAAACTAAAATAAAAAGTTAAACTAAAATAAATAAACTAAGCTAAATAATAATAAAAATAAACCTAAATAAAAATGAAAAATTAAATAAATTAAAATTAATGATAAATAAACTAAATAAACCTAAACTTGGCGATTTACTTAATTTTAAATACATTAAAAAAATTTTAACAATTGATAAACCTAAACCCTAAACCTGAAACCATAAACCCTAAAAATCTTAAACCATAAATCCTAAACTCTAAACCCAAAATCCTAAACCTTAAATCCTAAAACTAACCCTAAACCCTAAACCCTAAACCCTAAACCTTAAACCTTAAACCCTAAACACTAAACCCTAAACCCTAAACCCTAAAAAAAATATAACTTAAAAAATAATAAAAAAAAATGATAAACCAAAATAACTAAAAAATGTGAACCTCAAATAAAAAAAAATAAATAAAATAAACCTAAACCTAAACTAAAATAAAATAAATTAAAATAAATTAAAATAACCCTAAACCCTAAACCCTAAACTAACCCGAAACCCTAAAAACCTAAAAATAAAATAAATAAATAAATAAACCTAAACCTAAATAAAATAAAGAATAAGCTAAAAAAACCTAAACTAAAACCTAAACCTAAACCTAAACCTAAAAACTGAACTAAAATAAATAACCTAAACTAAAATAAATAAAACTAAAATAATATAAACTAAATATAAATAAACCTAAATAAAATAAAATAAAATAAACTAAATTAACATAAACATACTAGTTTACTTAATTTAAAATGATTTAAAAATTTAAAAAAAAACCCTAACCCTAAACCCTAAACCCTAAACCCCAAACTCTAAACCCTAAATGCTAAACTAACCCTAAACCCTAAACCCTAAAAGCATAAAAACCTAAACCTAAACTAAATGAAAGCTAAACCTAAATTAAATAAAAATACAAATAAAATAAAAACCTAATTTGCAACATTATCTTAAACCTAAACTTAGAAATAAAATAAAAAATAAAAAATAAAAACTAAATTAAAAGTTAAAATAAATAAACTAACTAATCCTAAACCTAATAGTTTACATAATTAAAAAAAATAAAAAGATAAAAAGTAAAAAAAATCCTATCTCAAAACCCTAAACCCTAAATTCAAAACTCAACCTAAACCCTAAACCTTAAACCTAGAACCCTAAACTTTAAACCCTAAACCCTAAAACCCTAAACCCTAAAACCTAAAACCACTAACCCTAAACCCTAATCCCTAACCTAAAACCCTAAAAAAAACTAAACAGACCCTAAACTAACCCTAAACACTAAACCCTAAAACAAACCCTAATCCTTAAATACAAAAATCTAAAGACCAAACCTAAACTAAATAAAACCTAAAGAAGAAAAAATAAATAACTAAACAAAATAAAATAAATAGATAAAATAAAATAAAAAAACCAAAACTAAAACCTAAGCATAAATAAAAACCTAAATAAAACTAAAAAAATAAAATAAACCTAAATAAAAAAAATTAAACATAAAATAAAATAAAAACTAAATAAAAACCTAAACCTAAAAATTAAACTTAAAAATAAATAAAACATAAAACCTAAACCCTAAACTAAAAAAACAAAAACATAAAATAAATAGTAAAATAAATAAAATAAAATAAAGTTAAACCTAAACTAAAATAACCCTAAACCCTAAACCCTAAACCCTAAACCCAAAGCTCGAAAGACCAAAAAGGTTAAACGTAAACTAATTAAACTAAAACTAAATAAAATAAATAATAAGATAAAATAAAAACCTAAACTAAAACAGAAACCTAAACCTAAACCTAGAAATAAAATAAAATAAAAAATAAAAACTAAAAATAAAATAAATAAAAACCTAAACTAAAATAAAAAAATAAAATAAACCTATAAGTAAAAAAAAACCCAAATGAAGTAAAAACTAAATGTAAAATAAAAATAAAATAACCCTAAAATAAAATAGAACAAAAACTAAATAAAAACTTAAACCTAAAAAATAAACCTAAAAATAAAACTTAAAAATAAATAATAAAAAACAAAACCTAAACACTATACTAAAACAAACTAAATCTCAAATAAAAAATAAATGAAAAAATAAACATAAACCTAAACTAAAATAACCCTAAACCCTAAAAACCTAAACATAAAATAAATAAATAAACCTAAACCTAAATAAAATAAAAAATAAGATAAAATAAAAACCTAAACCTAAAAAAATAATAATAAAATAAAACTAAGCTAAAACTAATAATAACTAATAACTAATAATAAAACTAATAACTAACTAATAACTAAAAATAATATAAAATAACTAACTAATAATAAAACTAATAGCTAATAAACCTAATAATAACTAAACTAAAAACTAACTAATAAAAATTAAATAAAAAACTAAAAAAACTAATTAACTAATAACTAATAATTAATAAATAATAATAAAAATAATTAACTAACTAAATATCTAACCTAAAACTAATAATAATTAATAATAAAAGCTATAATAACTAACTAATAAAAACTAATTAAAACCTATAACTAATTAAAACTAATAATAATTAATAATAACTAAATAAATACTAATAAAAACTAATAAAATAATAACTAATAATAACTAAATAACTAAATAACTAAAAAAATTATAATAATAACTAATAATAATAAAACTAAAACTAATAAAAAATAACTAATAAAATAAATAACTAATTAATAATAATAATTAATAATAACTAATAACTAAAAAAACTAATTAAAAAACTAATAAACTAATAATAACTAATAATAACTAATAATAATATAATAACTAACTAATAAACCTAATAACTAATAATTACTAAACTAATAAACTAAATAACTAATAACTAATAAAATAATAACTACTAAACTAATAACTAAAACTAACTAAATAATAATAACTAATAACTAAAAAGTAATAACTGATAATAACTAATAAGTAATAAAAACTAAAAAATCTAACTAATAATAAACTAAATAACTAATAACTAAACTAATAAAACTAAACTAATAACTAATAACTAAAACTAGTAAGCTAATAAATAAACTAAAAAATAAATATCTAAACTAATAAACTAAAAACTAACTAACTAATAAAAACTAATAAACAATAATAAACTCAAAAACTAACTACCTGAAAAACTAACTAATAACTAATAAATAATTAATAATAACTAAGCTAACTAACTAAACTAATAACTAATAATGATAAACTAATAGTATTAACTAATAATAAACTCATAATAAATAAATAAATAATTAATAATAATTAATAACTAATAAAAAACTAACTAAAACTAATAACAAATAATAATTAAATATAACTAATTATATAATAAATATCTATTAAAAACACTAACTAATATAACTAATAATAACTAACTAAATAAAATAATAAACTAATTAATAATAATTATTAACTAAAACTAATAATAATAATAAAATAAACTAATAACTAATAAGTAATAATTAACTAATAATAAACTAACTAATAATAACTAACTAATAACTAAATAATAACTAACTAAACCTAAACTAAAAATAATAATATAACTAAACTAAAACTAATAATAATAAAATAATAAAACTAATAAACCAAACTAAAAGTAATAAAAATAAAGTAATATAAAATAATAACTAAATAACTAATAATAACTAAACTAATAAATAAACTAATAAACTAACAACCTAAACTAATAACTAATAACTAATAAGACTAATAACTAATAACTACTAAATAACTAAAATAATTAATAAATAATAACTAAAACTAAAATATAACTAATAAATACCTAAAATAACTAAACTAAATAAAACTAATAATAACAAAAACTAAAAACTAAATAACTAATAATAAATAATAAATAATAACTAATAAAACAAAAAACTAATAACCTAATAATATTAATAATAAACTAAATTACTAAACTAAACCAAATTAAAACTAAAAAAGTAATAAAACTAACTAAATAATAATAAAACTATATAATAAACTAATACTAATAAAACTAAACAAACTAACTAATAATAACTAATAAATATTAACTAATAATAGAAACTGAAACTAATAAATACAAGCTAACTAATAACTAAATAATAATTAAATAATAAACTAATAACTAAACTAACTAATAACTAATAATAAAATTAAAATAAATAATAATAATAATAATAATAAACTAAATAATTAATAAATAATAAATAAAATATCTAATAAACTAATAAAACTAACTAAACTAATAACTAATAAAAACTAACTAAAACTAAAACTAACTAATAAAACTAACTAACTAATAATTAATAATTAATAAATAATAATCATAACTAAATAAATAACTAAGCTAATAATTAACTAATAACTAAACTAATAAAACTATTAACTAATAATAATAAACTAAATAAAACTAATAACTAACTAATAAATAAACCTATACTTAAACCTAATAATAACCAAAATTGATAAATTATAACTAATGACTAAATTAATAACTAATAAAATTAAAAGTAATAATAATAACTAATAACTAATAGAAAACAAATAAACTAACTAATTAAACTAAACTAACAAACCAATAATAACTAACTAATAACTAATAATAATAGCTAAATAATAAAACTAATAAAAAAATAATAATAAAAATATAAAACTAAATAATTAAATGATGATAAATAAAAATTAAACTAATAAAAAACTAACAAAAAACTAAAAATAATAACTAATAATAAAATAAATAATAACTAATAACTAACTAACTAATAAACTAAAAGCTAAACTAATAACTAATAAAACTAATAATAATAACTAAAATAAAAAATAATAAAAACTAAATAAAACTAAAAAAACTAATAAAAAACCTCATAAAAAGTAAAATAATTAAAACTAAAACCTAATAAACTAAATAAAATTAATAAACTAATAAAAAAATAAAACTAATAAACTAATAAAACTAATAATTAAATAACTAATAAACTAATATAACTAAAGTAATAACTAACTAATAAATAAAATAAACCAAATAAACTAATAATAATAATTTTAACTAATATTAATAAACTAATAAATAATTATGAACTAATAATAATAATAATATCTAAAAATAAAACTAACTAAATAAACTAACCAAACTAAAACCTAACTCTAATAACTAAAACTAACAAAAAAATAAAACATAAAACTAAATACCTAATAACTAAACTAATAAACTAAACTAATAAACTAAAACCAACTAACTAATAACTAATAATAACTAATATAACTAAACTAAAATAACTAACTAATAATAACAACAACAATAAACTAATAACTTACTAATAATAAATAAAACTAATAATAAATAATTAACTAACTAATAACTAAACTAATAACTAAATGAATAACTAATTACTAACTAATAAACTAAATAAAAGAATTAATAATAATAATTATAAACTAATAATTAATAAAACTAAATAAAATAACTAACTAACTAACTAATAATAAATAATAAAGTAAATAAACTAATAATAATAATAATAATAAAATAAAACTAACTAATAACAAAAAACTAACTAAACCTAGATAATAACTAAACTAATAACTAACTAATAAAAATAACTAATAACTAAAACTAAACTAATAAAATAAATAGTAATAAATAAGTAATAATAATTAATAACTAATAACTAATAAAACTAATAATAAAATAATACATAAATAATAAAACTAATAAAACTAACTAATAAATAATAACTAAATGGCTAAAACTAATAAACTAACTAAACTAAACTAAACTAATAATAAAAAGAAATAACTAAAAACTAACTAATAAAATAGTAACTTAACTAATAATAAATAATAGACTAAATAACTAATAAAATAATAACTAATAAAAAACTAATAACTAAAAAGTAAATCTAATAATGAAACTAACTAAATAACTAAAGTAATAAAACTTATAAAATAACTAATAAATAATAATAACTAAAGAATTAACTAAACTAATAACTAAATAATAACTAACTAATAATTTAACTAATAACTAAACTAATAACTAATAAAATAAAACTAATAATAACTAATAACTAAACTAATATATAAAATAAAAATAACCAAACTAACTAACTAATAACTAATAACTAAACTAACTAACTAATAACAATACTAAAAATAAAACCTAATAAATAACTAAAACTAATTAAACTAACTAACTAAAACTAAAATAATAAAAATAACTAAAAAAAATAATAACTAAACTAATAACTAAAACTAATAACTAATAACTAATAAAAAAAACTAACCTAATAATAATAATAATAATAATAATAATAATAAAACTAATAACTAAACTAAATAAAATAAAACTAACTAATAAATAATAATAAAACTAAATAACTAAACTAATAAAATAAAACTAACTAACTAATAATAATATAAGGCTCCTCAGCCTCTTCCACTGTTATTTTTGTCCTTGCCTAAGCTGGATACTATTTTTACTTAATGCTAGCTATTTTTGGTGGGCTTGTAGGCTATTTTCTCTTCTTATATGTTTGGTTTTGCTATTTTTTTCTACGGCCCTCATTGATGGATTACCTAATCTCTCATTTTTGGATGCTATCTTTCTTTTTCCTATTGTTGTTATGCTGCTTGTGATTTCTTTGTCTGCTTGGGGCTTTGATTATTTTTCTTTGCCCTTTATTTTGATATCTTCGGTTGTTGTACATTTGTGCAAATTATCCTCTTTTCTAATGGATGTATCAAATGTGGTTTTATGATTCCCATTATGGCTCCTATTCTCTGTATTGTTATTGCCTACCCTCAGGCCTGCTTATTTCATTCTCAGGTTCCCTTTATTTGTTGCCTTGTCAATCAGATGGATGGTTTACTTGGCTATTATGTCGTGCTGGTTGAACTATTGTGTTGTGCTTATAGTTGTCATACTAATTTTCTTTCAAATCTATTGCTCACTATTAGGTTAGCTTCTTTGGACTGTGCCTATGCTGTTTGGCTTGATCGGGTGACTCAAGTTTTCTTGGCTGTATTAGCCTTATCCTTTTTATATTTTTTTTTAGGCTGCGAATAGTTGGTTTACCACAATTATTTTTAGCTGGATGTTTACATATGATGGTATTGCTTGTAAAAATCCTTTACCTCTGGTGGGTTGGATTCCTTTTCATGGTGGTCTTATTGTTTGGGGGATTATTTGGCAGCTTCTTCCCTATCTATGTTGGGGTAGTCTTGATGATGCTACCTTTTTTTTGGAATCGGAGGAAATCAGTTTACTAGGTGATTATTTATCTTGCTTTTTTTCTTGTTTGCTTCTCTACTGCTTGGTCTACTGATAATGACTGGGGTTTCCCTTTCATGGTGGTATTACTGTATGGAGGATTTTTGGGCTTTTCCTTCTCTATCTTTATTGGGGCAGTTTTGTTGATGCTATTTTCTCATGGAATTGGTGACAATTAATTGACTTGTTGAATAGTGGCTATTTTTTCTTTGTTTGCTTTGCTTGTGCTTGCTATGTAGGTACTAAGGTACTAAGATCATATGATCTCCATTCTTTGGCGGTTGGCTGCCTTCCACCAAGTATGCAGGCTATGATGGTTGGGATGATTTCACTCATAACTTTTCGGTAGAAGTATGATGTAACCCTTCATTGGAAGTATGGATGCTCATGTTTGGGGTTGCCCCATTCTTATGGTGAGCACGAGCCTCTCTTTTCAAACTCTTATTAATTTTCTTTTGTTTTTATTCCTATTCAGTTCTTTGAGCTTCCTCTTTATTCTTTGTGCTAATTTCATTCTCAAACTTTATTCTAATTTTATTTTCTAGCTTGCGGGTTCCTTTCTAGTTCTTCTGGGTTAATACTCTGGTGGCTTGGCTCTTCTCATCTTCTAAAGCTTTCTGTCACTGTGTTCCCTTAACTTTTCTTATGTTGTCTTTGTATCTTTATTATTGATTTCTTTTTTCTTTTGCTTTTATTTTTTTTTGGATGTACTTAGATAGGGGATTTACTCTTTAAGTTGAATGTAGCTCTTTGAGCGGTAGTTCTGAGTTTACCCTCTTTTAAGGACCTTATAACCCTTTCTTTCTAGCAATAAAATTCCCCTATATGGGGTTCCTAAAAAACAAAAAGCCTAAACCCTAAACCTTAAACCATAAAACCTATAGGGCTAAACCCTAAACTCTAAACCTCAAACCCTAAACCCTAAACTAACCCTAAACCCTAAACCCTAATCCCTAAAATGTTAAAATAAAAAAACCTAAACCTAAAAATAAAATAAATAAAAAAACTTAAACCTAAATAAAATAAATAAAATAAAATAAAATAAAAACCTAAACCTAAACCTAGAAATAAAAATAAAACTAAACTAAAATAAATTAAATAAAAAACTTAAACTTAACTAAGAAATAAAATAAACGTAAAAAGAAGAAACTTAAAGAAAATAAAAACTAAACATAAAATAAACATAAAATAAAAACCTAAACCTAAACGATAAATCTAAAAATAAATAAATAAAACTTAAACCCTAAACAAAAAAAAGAACCTAAACCTAAAATAAAATAAATTAAACAAAATAAATAAAACATAAACTAAACCTAAAAAAAAACTTAACCTAAACTAAATAAAATAAAATAAACTAAAATAAATCTAAACTAAACTAAAAAATAAAACCTAAAAATAAATAAAATAAAATAAATAAACTAAATTAAGCTAAACCTAAACTAAACCTAAAAAACTAAAATAAAAAACCTAAACTAAAATAAAATAAACTAAATAAATAAATAAAATAAAATAAACTTAAATAAAAAATAAAAATAAATTAATCTAAAATAAATAAAATAAACTAAATAAAAAATAAACCTAAACATCTGGGTTTGATTTAAAACAAAAATAAAAATAAAAATAATATAAAAACCTAACCCTAAATGCTAAACCCTAAATCCTCTAAACCCTAAACTCTAAATCTTAAACCCTTAACCCTAAACCCTAAATCCTAAACTCTAAACCCTAAACCCTAAACCCTAAAACCCAAAAAATAAAATAAACAAAATAAAATAAACCTAAGCCTGAACTAAAATAAACAAAACAAAAAATAAACCTAAAGCTTAAACTAACCCTAAACCATAAAAACCTGAAAAACCTAAACCTAAACTAAAGAAAATCAAAGAATAAAATAAATAAATAAACCTAAACCTAAATAAAATAAAAAATAAGATAAAATATAAACCTAAACTAAAACCTAAACCTAAACCTATAAATAAATAAAATAAAAAATAAAAACTAAACTAAAATAAAATAAATAAAACATAAACTAAACTAAAAAGTAAAATAAACCTAAAACTAAAAAACCTAAATAAAATAAAAATAAAATAAACTTAAAATAAAAAAAATAAACTAAAAATACTAAACCTAAAAACTAAACCTAAAAAAATTCAAAATAAATAAAAAATAAAACCTAAACCTAAACCTAAACTAAACTAAATAAAACCAAAACATAAACCTAAAATAAACTAAACCTAAAACTAATCCTAAACTAAATAAAATAATACAAACTAAAAATAAACCTAAACTTAAACTAGAAAATAAAACCTAAAAATAAACTTAAAATAAAACCCTAAAACTTAAACCTAAAAGTAAAATTAAAAACCTAAACCTGAACCTAAAAATAAAAAATTAAAACCTAAATCAAAAAAATAAAATAAAAATAAAACTAAACTAAAAAATAAACCTAAACCTAAACTAAACAAAATAAAAAAAATACCTAAACTAAAATAAATAAACCTAAAATAAATAAACTAAACTAAATAAAATAAAATAAACCAAAATAAATAAAACATAAATAAATAAAAATAAAATAAATAAACTGAACCTCTTGGTTTACTTATTTTAAAAAAAAATTAAAATTAAAAAAAAAAGCGTGTGAACCCTAAACCCTAAATCTATCTAAACCTAAATTCTAAACTAACCTAAACCCACAAACCCCAAAACCCTAAACCATAAAGTCTAAAAACATAAACCCTAAACCCTAAAAGCTTAAACGCTAAACCCTAAACCCTAAACCTCAAACACTAAATCCTAAAACCTAAACCCTAAACTAACCCTAAAAATTGAAAAACCTAAACCAAAATTAAATAAAGCCTAAAATAAAATAAGTAAAAAATCTAAACATAAAATAAAATAAAAATAAAATAAAATATAAACCTACCTAGAAATAAAATAAAATTAAAAATAAAACTAAACTAAAATAAATTAAATAAAACCTAAACTAAACTAAAATAAAAAAACCTAAAATAAAAATTTAAATAAAATAAAACTTTACATAAAATAAAAACCTAAAATAAAATAAAAAAATAAAACTAAATAAAACCTAACCCTAAAAGATAAACCTAAAAATAAATAAAAAATTAAATATAAACCCTAAACTAAAAAAAAAACCTAAACCTAAAATAATAATAAAACCAACAAAATAAAATAAACCTAAACCTCACTAAAAATAACCTAAACTAAAATAACCCATAACCTAACACTAAAACTAAACCTAAACTAAATAAAACCTAAAAATAAAATAAATAAAAAAACCAAAACAAAATAAAAAAAAGATAAAATAAAACCTAAACTAAAACCAAAATGTAAACTTAGCCCTAAAAATAGAATAAAATAAAAATATAAACAAAATAAAAAAATTAAACAAAAACCTATACTAAACTAAAAAAATAAAACAAACCTAAAAATAATAAACCTAAATTTAATAAAAACTAAATAAAAAAAATCCTAAAATAAAATAAAATAAATAGTAAATAAAAACATAAACCTAAAAAAATCCTAAGCATAAATAAAAAATAAAACCTAAACCTTAAACTAAAAAAATCTTAAATCTAAAATAGCAATACAATTAACCTAAACTTAAACTAAAATATACTAAACTAAAATAAATAAAACCTAAACCTAAACCTAAAAAAAACAAAACCTAAACTAAACAAAATAAAATAAACTAAAATAAAACCTAAACTAAAAAAAAACTAATAACTAATTAAAAACTAATAAAAATAACTAATTAATAAAACTAATAAAATAAAACCTAAAATAAACCTAAACCTAAAAAAAAAACTAACCCTAAACTAAATAAAATAAAATAAACAATAACTAAAATAACTAATAAATTAATAAAACTAATTAAACTAATAACTCATTAAAACTAACCAAAAAAACTAACTGACTAATAACTAATAACAAATAATAATAACAAAATAAATAACTAACTAATAAAACTATTAACTAATAATAATAAACTAATAATAATAAACTAATAATAATAAACTAATAATACTAATATCTAACTAATAACTAAACCTAAACCTAAACTGATAATTAAACTAATAATTAACAATTATATTAATAACTAATAAAACTAAGTTATAATAATAACTAATAACTAATAAAACTAAATAAACTAACTAACTAAACTAAAGTAACTAACTAATAAACTAATAACTAAAACTAATAATAACTAACTAAAATAACTAAAAATAAATTAAACTAATAATAAAATACTAATAAAATAATAATAAACTAAAATAAACTAATAACTAATAACTAATACTAAAACTAAAACTAATAACTAACTAAAAACTAACTAATAAACTATTAAATAATAAAAAAACTAATAAAATAAAAGAACTAATAACTAATAACTAATAAATTAAACTAATAACTAATAAAATAAACTAATAACTAATAATAATAACTAGATATAATAATGAAAACTAATAAAAACTAAATAATAACTAATAATAAACTAATAATAACATAAACTAATAAACTAAAAAACTAATAAAACTAATAAACTAATAAACTAAGAACTAAATAATAAACTAATAATAATAAAAATAAACTAAACTAACTAACTAACTAATAAACTAAATAATAATAACTAATAACTAAATAACTAAACTGAGCTAATAACTAATAAAACTAACTAATAAAACTAACTAAACAAACTAATAATAAAACCTAAAAAATAGATAAACTAATAAACTAATAAACTAATAAACTAAAACTAATAATAATAATAACTATACTAAATAACTTATAAAACTAATAATAATAACTAATAAATAACTAACCTAACTAGAACTAATAACTAATAACTAATAATAAACTAGCTAAAAACTAATAACTAACTAATAACTAATAGAAACTAAACTAATAAATAATTAAACTAATAAATAACTAATAAAACTAAAAAACTAATAACTAAACTAATAATAAAATAAATAATAAATAATAATTAACTAACTAATAAACTAAAAGCTAAACAAATAACTAAATAAAAAACTAATAAAAAAACTAAATAAAAAACTAAAATAACTAATAAAAATCTCATAAAACTAAATAACTAAACTAGCGAAACCACTAAACTAATAGTTAAATAAACTAATAAGCTAACTAATAAAAAACTAATAAATCTAATAAACTAATAAACTAATAAAACTAATAACTAAATCACTAATAAAACTAATAAACTAAAACTAACTAATAACTAACGAATAAACTAAACTAATAAATGTAATAAACTAATAACTAATAATTTTAACTAGTAATAATAATAATAATAATAAATTAATAAAAACTAATAAACTAATAACTAATTTTAAATTAATAATAATAATAATAATAACTAATAAAATAAAACCAACTAAATAAACTAACCAAACCAAAAACTAACTAATAAACTAATAACTAAAACTAATTAAAAACTAAAACCTAATAAAAACTAAATAATAACTAAACTAAAGTAAAAAAGCTAAAATAAACTAATAAACTAAATAACTAATAAAATAATAATAAAACTAATAACTAATTAATTAATAATAACTAACTAATAATAACCAAACTAAATAACTAGCGATAATAACTAATAACTAATAAATTAATAACTAAACTAACCAATAATAAAAAAGCTAAAACTAATAATAAATAACTAACTAAACTAAAACAAACTAACTAATAATAACTAAACTATTAACTAAACTAATAACTAATAATTAACTAATAAACTAAAAAATCAATAATAATAACTAAAACTAATAACTAATAAAACTAATAACTAAAATAAAATAACTAACTAACTAATAAATAATAAAAGTAAATAAACTAATAACAATAATAATAACTAATAAAACTAACTAATAACTAATAAAAACTAAAAACTAACTAATAACTAAAACTAACTAAACCTAAATAATAATTAAACTAATAATAAGCTAATAAGTAACTAATAAAAAATAATAACTAATAACTAAAATAATAAACTAATAATAAACTAATAACTAACTAATAATAACTAACTAACTAATAGCTAATAAACCAAAAAAATAATAAACTAATAAATAAATAACTAATAAAAACTAACTAATAAATAAAAACTAATAACTAAACTAACTAATAAACCAACTAAACTAATAACTAAACTAAATAACTAACTAATTAATAACTAATAAAATAACAAACTAAATTAGTAATAAATAACCAAACTAAATAACTAAACTAATAAAACTAATAACTAATAGAAAACTAATACCTAAAAAATAAACCTAATAATAAAACTAACTAAATAACTAATAAACTAAATAACTAAACTAATGACTAATAATAAAAACTAATAAATAATAATAACTAAAAATAACTAAACTAATAACTATTAACTAATAATAAACTAATAAATAATGTTAACTAAATAATAACTAATAATAAACTAAAAATAATAATAATAATTAACTAACTAATAATAACTAAATAATAATTAACTAATAACCTAATAAACTAATAACTAAAATAACTAAAACTAGTAATTAGTAAACTAAAACTAATGATAACTAATTAAATAATAATAACTAATAACTAAACTAATAACTAAAATTAAAAATAACTAAACTAAGTAACTAATAACTAATAACTAAACTAATCAAACCTAAAAAACTAATAACTAAAACTAACTAAAACTAAAATAATAAAAAATAACAAAAGTAATAATAATAACTAAACTAATAACTAAACTAATAACTAATAAAAACTAATGTAATAATAAATAATAACAACAATAATAATAAACTAATAAAACTAATAACTAAACTAAATAAAATAAAACTAACTAATAAATAATAATAAAACTAAATAACTAAACTAATAAAATTAAACTAATTGATGAATAGTAATATAATAAAACTAATAAAACTAATAACTAAAACCTATTAAACTAATTGATGAATAGTAATATAATAAAACTAATAAAACTAATAACTAAAACCTAATAACTAAAACTAATAACTAAAAACTAATAAATTAAACTAATAAACAAAAATAATAACTAATAAACTAAATAATAAAAAAACTAAATAACTAAACTAAAACTAATAATTAATAAAATAACTAATAATAATTAAAACTAATAAAACTAATAACCTAACTAATTATAAGTAATAAACTAAAAATAATAATAATAACTAAACTATAAACTAATAAACTAATAACTAAACTAAACTAACTAACTACTAATAACACAAATAAAAACAAACTAACTAATAAATAATAATAAAAACTAACTAATAAAACTAATAAATAATACTAATAAAATTAATTAATAACTAACTAATAATAATAACTAATAACTAATTAATAACTAAATAATAAAATATCTAAAAAACTAATAACTAAATAACTAACTAAACTAAACTAAAACTTAAAAAATAAATAATAATAACAAATAAAATTAAATAACTAACTAAAATAGCTAAACTAAATAATAAACTAATTAATTAATAAACTAATAAAACTAATAAAAACTAATAATAATGCAATTAAAGATTAATAATAACTAATAATTAATAACTAATAATAATAACTAAAATTAAAACTAATAAAACTAATAAAATAATAATTAATAATAAAACTAACTAAACTAATAATAACCTAATAATAACTAATAAAAACTAATAATTAAACTAATAACAAACTAAATAAACTAATAACTAAACTAATAATAATAATAATAATCTAAAATTAAACTAAACCTAAACTACCAAAACTTAAACCAAAATAAACAAAAAATAAAATAACTAAACTAAAATAAATAAATTTAAAATAAATAGACTAAATAAAATAAAATAAAAATAAACCTAAATAAAATAAAAAAAAATAAAATAATAATAAATAAAAAAATAAACTAAATAAACTTAAACCTACCAATTTACTTATTTTAAAAATTAAAATTAAAAGAATTATAAAATCCTATACTAACAAATGAAGCTCCTAAACTTTGGACACAAATCCTAAACCCAAAATCCTAACTCTAAAACCCTAAACCTTAAAAATCAAAAAACCTAAACCTAAACTAAAAAAAAATATAACAATAAAATAAATAAAAAAACCTAATCCTAAATAAAATAAAATAAAAACCTCAACCTAAACCTAAAAAATAAAAAAATAAAAAATAAAAACAAAACTAAAATAAATTAAATAAAAAACCTAAACTGAACTAAAAAACAAAAAAAACCTAAAAATAAAAAACTTAAAGAAAATAAAAACTAAACATAAAATAGAAATAAAATAAACCTAAAATAAAATAAAATAAAAATAAAATAAAACTAAACCTAAAAGATAAATCTAAAAGAAATAAAAATAAAACTAAACCCTAAACAAAAAATAAACTAAACCGAAAATAAAAATAAAATAAACAAATGAAATAAAACCTAAACCTAAACCTAAAAAAAAAAAACTAAAAGTAAACTAAATAAAATAAAAAAACTAAAAATAAATCTTAACCTAAACTAAAAATAAAACCTAAAATAAACCTCAAGAAAAGAAAACCTAAAACCTAAACCTAAAAATAAAAAATAAAAATCTAAACTAATCTTAAGAATAAAAATAAGACCTAAACCTAAAAATAAAATAAAACTAATAAAACTAAATAACTAAATAACTAAACTAATAAACTAGTAAAACTAAACCTAAAAACTAACTAACTAATAAACTAATAAAACTAACTAAAACTAAAAAATAATAACATATAACTAATAATAAAGTGACTAACTAATAAATAACCTAACTAACTAATAACTAACTAACTAATAATAGCTAATAACTAACTAAAACTAATACTAATAAAAATAATAACTAAACTAAAAACTAATAATAACTAAAACTAATAAAATTAATAAATTAAAAACAACTAAAACTAATAACTAATAACTAATAAAAATAAAACAAACTAAACTTACAACTAATAAACTAAAAAACTAACTAACTAAAACTAATAAACCTAAGAAATTACCTAAACTAATAACTAAACCTAAAACAAATAATAATAAACTAACTAATTAATAACTAAACTAAATAAACTAAAACTAAAACTAATAATGGCTAGAACTAATAACTAACTAATAAACTAATAATAATAATAATAATAATAATAATAATAATAATAATAATAATAATATAATAATAATAATAACTAATAAACTAATTAACCAATAAAACTAACTAATAATAGTAATAAACTAAACAAAATAAAATAATAAACTAATAACTAAATTAAAACTAATAAAATAACTAACTAATAAAACTAATAAAATAAATAAACTAATAACTAATAACTCAACCTAAACTAATAACTAACTAATAAACTAATAACTAATAAATAAACTAAAAAAACTAATAATTAAACTAATAGCTATATTAATAAAACAAATAATGATAACCTAATAAACAACTAAACTAAACTAATAATAATGAATTAATAACTAATAACTAAACTAATAAAAAAACTAAACTAAAAACTAAAACTAACTAACTAATAAATTAGTAAAACTAAAAAAACTAACTAATACTAATAAAACTAAAAGTAATAAACTAATAATAATAATTAACAAACTAATAAAAATAAAAGTAATAATAATAAATTAATAAAACTAATAAACTAAAAAATAACTAATAAAACTAAAACTAATAATTAATAATTAAATAAAACTAATAAAACTAACTAAAACTATAACTAATAAATAAATAAAACCAATAATAAACTAATAACTAAATAACTGATAAACTAATAAAAAAACTAAACTAAAAAAACTAATTAATAAACTAATAACTAAGAATAAAACTAAATAATAATAACAATTAAACTAACTAACTAATAAACTAATAACTAAAACTTCATAAAAAGCTAATTAATAATAATAATAAAAAATAAAACTAATAATATAAAATAACTAATAACTAAAAACTAATAAATTAACAATAAAACTAATAACTAATAAAACTAATAAATAAAACTAAAAACTAACTAATAACTAGCTAAAAAACTAATAATAATTAATGATTAATACTAAATAAAACTAATAAATAATAATTAATTAAACTAATAACTAATAATAAACTAATAAATCAAAAATAATTAATAATTAAAACTAAATAACTAACTAATAAACCTAATATAATAAACAAAAACTCACTAAACTAATAAAACTATAAAATCAAAAAAAACTAATAAACTAAATAAACTAATAATAAAAACTAAACTAATAAACCAATAACTAATAAAACTAATAATAAATAACTAATAACTAAACTAATTCCAAACTAACTAAAAAAACTAATGAATAAACTAATAACTAACTAATAATAACTAAAATTAATTAAAATTAATAAACTAATAATAATAATAATTAACTAATAAATTAATAACTAAACTAATAACTAAAAAAATAATTAAACTAACTAGTAATAAAATATAAAAAACTAACTAAACTAACTAAAATTAATTAACTAACTAAACCTAAAAATAATAAACAAACAACTAACTAATAAATTAATAACTAAACTAATAAAACACATAAACTAATAACTAAACTAATAACTAATAATAACTAAAACTAAATAACTAAACTAATAACTAAATAAACCTAAAACTAATTAAACTAATAAAACTAATAAATAAAACTAATAATAAAACTAAATAACTAAATAAAAACTAACACTAATTAATTGGACTAATAACTAATAAAAGCTAATAACTAATAATAATCACTAATAACTAATAACTAATAACTAATAACTAATAAAACTAACTAACTAATAACTCATAATAAAACACAAGAACTAATAAAACAAATAAATAACTAAACTAATAACTAAACCTAAAACTAATAAAACTAATAATAAAAAACTAATAAACTAATCCTAATAATTATGATAATAAACTAATAATAATAATAACTAAAACTAATAATTAATTAACTATCAAAACTAAAACTAATAAACTAATAAATTAATGGCAAAACTAATAAACTAATCTAACTAATAATATCTAATAAAACCTAAACTAATAACAAACTAAACTAAATAACTAAACTAATAACTATAAACTATCTAAAATAAACTAAACTAATAACTAACTAAAAACCAAAAAACTAAACTAAAACTAATAAATAAAAACAACTAATAATAACTAACTAAAACATAAATAACTAATAACTAATAAAACTAATAAATAAATAACTAAATGAATAAAAACTAATAAACTAAACTAAATAATAATAACTAATAAAACTATTAACTAATAACTAATAATAATAACTAACTAATAACTAATAATTAATAACTAATAAACTAATAAAACTAACTAATAAATAACTAAACTAATAAAAACTAATAACTAATAATAACTAAAAATAACTAACTAACTAATAAAAATTAATAAACTAACTAATAAATAAAGCTAATAACTAACTAATAACTAATAACTAAATAATTAATAAACGAAATAAAGTAATAACTAAATAAACTAACTAATACTAATAATAACTAAAAACCTAAAAGATAAATAACTCATAACTAAACCTAAAACTAAATAATAAAACCTAATAATAAAAACTAATAACTAATATTAATAACTAAATTAATAATAAAATAATAAACTAACCTATAACTAAACTAACTATTAAACTCTAACTAATAAACTAATAATAAACTAAACTAACTATAAATAAAGCTAATAATAATAGTTAAATAACTAAAACTAATAAAAACTAATAAACTAATAAACTAAAACTAAAAAAAAGTAATAACTAATAACTAAACCTAAACCTAAAACTAATAATAATAAACTAACTAACTAAAAATTAATAACTAAACTAATAAATAATAAAACTAAAATACTAATAATAAAAATAACTAAAAAAACTAATAATAAAAACTAATAAACTAATAATAATAATTAATAAATAATAATAACTATTAATATTAACTAACTAATAACTAATAATAAAATGTAATAATAAAAAATAACTAAACTAATAAAACTAAAAACTAAAACTACTAAAACCTAATAAGTAAAAACTAAACTAATAACTAAATAACTAAAACTAAAAATTAACTAACTAAATAATAATGACTAAAATAATAAAATAAACTAATATTAATAAAATAATAATAATAAATAATAAATAACTAATTAAACTAAATAATACTAATAAAACTAATAATTAATAACTAATAACTAATAATAACTAATAAACTAAACTAAGAACTAACTAATAATTAATAAAATTAAAATAATAACTAAACTCATTTCTAATAATAAATAATAACTAAACTAAATAACTAAAATTAATAATAACTAATAATAACTAAACTAAAACTAATAAACTAAAAATAACTATGAACTAACTAAACAATAATAAACTAACCTAAAACTAATAACTTACAAACTAGTTAAAAATATAATAACTAAACCAAATAAACTCATAAACTAATAACTAATAATAACTAAACTAATTACTAATAAACAAATAAACTAATAACTAATTAATCACTAACTAAAATTAATATAAAACTAATTAACTAATAATAACTAATAAATAATAATTAACTAATAATAATAAAAACTAACTAATAACTAATAAACTAATAAAACTAATAACTAATAACTAATAAACTAAATAAAACTAAAACTAACTAATAATAACTAATAAATTAAAATAATAAAACTAATAAACCTAAATAACTAATAATAATAATGAATAAATAATAATAATAATAATAACTAATAAAACTAACTAATAACTAATAACAAATAAACTAAACTAATAAAACTAATAACTAATAATAATTAAAATAAAATAACAACAAACTAACTAATAAATACTAATAAAAATTAATAATACTAACAACCTACGATAAAAAAAAAACTAAATAACTAAACTAATATTAATAAATAACTAATAAAAAACTAAACTAATAACTAATAAACTAAACTAATAAAACCAAAATAACTAAAATAATTAATAATAACTGATAACTAAAATTAATAATAATAATTAACTAATTAGACTAATAACTAAAAACTAAAACTAACTAAATAACCAAGTAATAACTAAAAAATTAACAACTAAACTAATAACTAACTAAATAACTAACTAATAATAAAACTAACTAATAATAAGCTAAAATTAATAACACTAATAATAACCTAAACTAATAAAATTAATAATAATAAACTAATAACTAAACTAATAACTAATAAAACTAATAAACTAATAATAATAATAAACTTATAACTAAAATAATAACTAAAGTAATAATAATGAAGTAAAACCTAAAAACAAATAACTAATAAAAAGAATAAACTAACTAATAAAAATAATAAACTAACTAATAACTAACTAATAAAGCTTACTAATAAACTAAAACTAATAAAAAAACCAAAACCTAAACCTAAACTATTATAAATAAAAATAATTAATAACTAAAACAAATAATAAACTAATAACTAATAATAAGATTAACAATAAAATAATAACTAAAACTAAACTAAAACCTAAAACTAAATAATAAAACTAAAATAACTAACTAATAATTAATAACTAATAAATGGACCTAAATAACTCAGCTAATATCTAATAATAACTAATGGCTAACTAACTAATACAAAACTAATAACTAATAATAACTAAATAAAACTAAACTAAAAACTAATAATAATAACTAACTAAAACTAGTAACTAAACTAATAACCTAACTAACTAATAAAACTAATAAACTAATAAACTAATTAACTAATAACTAATAAAAACTAATAACTAACTAAAAAACTAAAAAACTAATTAAACTTATAATAACTAATAACTAACTATAAACTAATAATAATAACTAAATAATAATAATAAATATAAAATAATAAAACTAATAATAAACTAATAACTAAACTAACTAATGAATAACTAATAAAACTATAATAACTAACTAACTGAACTAATAATAAACTAATAACTAAATAAAAAACTAAACTAATAACTAATATAATTAACTAACTAAAAATAAAACTAACTAATAAACTAAATAAAACTAAAACTAAACTAAAACTAATATTAATAACTATTGACTAAAATAAAAAAAAACTAAACTAACTAATAACTGATAATAAAACTAAACTAACTAATAACTAAACTAAAATAAAAATAAATAAATAATAACTAAACTAATAACTAACTAATAATTAAAACTAAAAAACTCATAACTTATAAAAATTAACAAAACTAATAAATAATAACTAATAATAACCTAATAACTAAACTAAAACCTAACCTAATAACTAATAAACCTATTAATAACTAATAAATAATTAAAAATAAATAAAATTATCTAAAATAAATTAATAAACTAAATAACTAATAACTAATAACTAAAATAAAAACTAAATTAATAACTAATAATACTAAATAAACTAATAACTAATAAACATAACTAATAACTAACTAAACTAATAATTAAACTAATAAACTAATAATAACTAAACTAATAATAAACTAATAAAACTAATAAAACTAATAATAAATGAAAAACTTAATAAAACTAATAAAACCTATTAACTAAAAACTAAAAACTAACTAAAATAATAACTAATAATAATAATAACTAGTAACTAATAACTTATGATAATAATAAAACTAAATAATTGACTAATAATAACTAAAGTAAACCTAAATTAACTAAATAATAACTAAAAATAACTAAATAAAACTAATTAAAACTATAATAAATAAAAATAAAATAAATAAAAAACTAAAATTACTAATTAAATAATAAATTAATTAATTAATCTAATAACAAACTAATAAATAAAACCTAATAAACTAAAAAAACTAACTAAATTGATAACTAATAAAACTAACTAAATAAACCTAATAACTAAACTTAAATAATAAAAAATAAATAACTAATAATAACTAAAATAATTTATTAATAATTATATAATAATAACTAAAACTAAAACTAAACTAATAACTAATAAAACTAATCACTAAACTAATCTAATAATAATAATAACAAAAATTAATAAAAAAACTAATAATAAAAAAATAATATAAATAACTAATAACTAATAATAACTAATAACTAATAATTAATAACTAAACTAAAACTAACCTAATAATTAATAATAATAACTATTAACTAAAATAATAATAACTAAACTAATAACTAAACTAAAATAACTAAACTAACTAATAAAACTAAATAACTAATAAACCTAAATAACAACAACTAATAACTAAAACTAATAGCTAATAACTTAAAAACTAATAAACTAATAAACTACTAAAATAACTAATAAATAATAAAATTAATTAAATAAATCTCAATAACTAAATTAATAAACTAAAACTGATACCAAATAAAAACTAATAACTAAACTAATAATAACTAATAAATAAACTAACTAACTAAATTAATAACTAATAACTATTAATAAAGCTAATAAAACTAAAATAATAATAATAACTAATAAAATAATAAAAGTAACTAAACTAAACTAATAACTAATAATAATAAACTAAATAAATAATAAAATAACTAAACTAAAAACTAATAATAATAAAATAAATAATAAAATTAATAAACTAATAAACTAATAAACTAATAACTAATAAATAATAATTAACTAACTAATAAACTAATAACTAATAAAACTTAATAAAATAATAATAAAGCTAAAACTTAAAACTATATAACTAATAAAAATAATAATAATAACTAATAATAAAAGTAACTAATAAACTAACTAATAATAATTGCTAATAATTAATAAAATAAACTACACTAACTAAACTAATAACTAAATAACTAAACAAATAAACTAATAAAAACTAATAACTAATAATAACTAATAAAACTAATAATTAATAACTAATAACTAATAAATAAACTAATAAAATAACTAAAACTAAACTAAATAATAAAACTAAAATAACTAATAAATAAACAAAATAACTAATAATAACTAAACTAATAACTAACTAATAATAAACAAGTAAACTAACTAACTAATAAGAATAATTAATAAACTAAAATAAAACTAATAAAAAAATAAACTAAAAACTAACTAACTAATAATATTAACATAACTAGCTAATAACTAATGATTAAACTAATAATAATAAACTAATAAATAATAATAATAACTAAACTAACTAAGCTAAATAACTAAACTAATAACTAAACTAATAACTAACAAACTAAACTTATAATTAAATAAACTAAATATAAACTAAAACTAACTAAGAGAAACTAAAACTAATAAAACTAATAACTAAAATAACTAATAATAACTAAACTAATAACTAAATAATAAAAAACTATAATAATAACTAATAAAATATAAACTAATAACTAATAATAACTATAATAAACTAAAATAACTAAATAACTAATAAACTAATAACTAAACTAAAAATCAATAACTAAACTAATAATAAAACTTAACTTAAAAACTAATAACTAAAATTAAACTAATAAAACCTAGTAAAACTAATAAAATAACTAACTAAATAACTAACTGAACTAATAATAACTAAATCACTAACTAATAATAAACTACTAACTAAAAAACTAAATAACTAAACTAATAAACTAATAACTAGAAATAACTAAACTAATAACTAATAACTAATAAAATAACTAACTAATAATAACTAATAAACTAACTAACTAATAAAGTAAATAAATAACTAAAATAACTAATTAATAAAAACTAAATAATTATAATAAACTAAAGCTAAACTAATAAGTTAATAATTAAAACTAACTATTAATAAATCTAATAAACTAAAAAAAATAACTAACTAAACCTAAAACTAATAAAATAATAGCTAATAATAACTAATAAAACTAATAAAACTAACTAAAAACTAAATTAAAAATTAAGTAACTAATAACTAATAAACTAATTAATAATTAAGTAAAAACTAATAATAACTAATAACAAACTAACAACAATAACAACAACAACAAGACTTTATCCCACTAAGTGGGGTCAGCTATATGAATCCTTTGTCTCCATTGTGCCCTATTATGTGCCAAATTCTCATTTAATTCAAGTATACTAAGGTCATTTTTTATACATCTTAACCAAGACTTTTGGGTCTACCTCTACCTTTCTTAACATTAGGCAAATCTAATGCATCTACTCTCCTAACTGGGTCATCAGATGACCGACGCTTTATGTGGCCAAACCATCTAAGGTGACTCTCTCTAATCTTATCTTTCACCCAAGCTACTCCAACTTTTTCTTGAACATAGTCATTTCACATTTTATCTCTAAGAGTAAAGCCACTCATCCACCTGAGCATCCTCATCTCTGTAACACTTAACTTAGTCTTATGCTTCTCTTTTATTGGCCAACATTCTGCACTATAAGTCATTGCAGGTCTTACCACCATCTTATAAAATTTTCCCTTAAGTTTAAGTGGAACTTTCTATCACACAACAGGCTAGATGCATTCCTCCACTTCAACCATCCAACTTGAATTCTACTAATAACATCTCCATCTATTTCACCATCATTTTGAATAATAGAGCCTAAATATTTGAATCGCTCACTCTTATTAATAACTTGTTCACCTAATGTCACAACACTACCACTAGAACTTCTACAACTAAAATTACACTCCATATATTCAGTTTTAGATCTACTTAAACGAAAGCCTTTAGACTCTAATGTTGACCTCCATAATTCAAGTTTCTCTTGGACTCCCTCTCTAGTCTTATCAACAAGAAAAATGTCATCAGCAAATAGTATACACCAAGGTACATCTTCCTATAAATGCATGGTAAGAACATCCATAACTAAAGAAAAAAAGATAAGGGCTTAAAGCTGATCCTTGATGTAATCCAATTGAAATGGGAAAATGTTTTATTAATCCTCCTTGTGTTTGGACACAAGTAACAGCTCTAGTATACATATCCTTAATGACTTGAATATAACCAATATTAACTCCTTTCTCTTCTAGATCTCTCCAAAGAACATCTCTTGAAACTTTATCGTAAGCTTTCTCTAAATCAATAAATATTATATGTAAATCCTCCTTACTTTTTCTATACTTCTCAATCAAACCTCTTAACAAATGTATAGCATCCATAGTAGATCTACCTGGCATGAAACTAAATTGATTGTGAGAAACTTTTGTATCACATCCTATGCTTTACTCTCTCCCATAATTTTAATGTATAACACATTAACTTAATTCCTCTATAATTTGCACACTCTTATGCATCACCTTTATTCTTAAATATAGGAACCAAAAAAACTCTTTCTCCACTTATCTGACATCTTTTTAGTCTTTAAAATAACATTAAAAAGATTTCTAAGCAAAGAAGTTCCTTGATCTCTAAACATTTCCACACTTCTATTGAATATCATCATGTCCCTGCTTTTCCACATTTCATTTTCTTTAAAGCTTCTCTAACTTCATTTACTAATATGATAAAAAAAATTCTATTTTTTGTTTAGGGTATTAAGGTTGCTAAAATCAATCGCACATTCAGATCCTTCATTAAAAAGTTTATCAAAATATCTCATCCAACTATTTTCAATATCCTTTTCTAAGAAAAGCACTAACTAACCTAATAAAAACTAATAACTAATTACTAATAAACTAATAAAACTAATAACTAATAGTAAAAATTAATAATAATAATACCTAATAATAATAACTAACTAAAGCTAATAATAACTAAAGTAATAAACAAATAACCTAATAAAACTAAATAACTAAACTAATAACTTATAATAACTAATAAACTAATAACTAATAAATAATAACTAATAACTAACTAATAAAACTAACTATTAACATAAAACTAATAACTAAACTAATAAATAAAAACTAAAAATCATAAACTTATAAATAACTAAAACCTAACTAAACTAACTAAAATAAATAAAATAATAATAATAATAATAATAATAAAAACTAATAAATAATAATAACTAAAACTAATTAACTAAATTAACTAAGTAAACTAATAATAAAATATAACTAATAAAATAATAACTAAATTAAAATAACTATTAATAAAAATAAATAATAACTAAATAATAATAAATAAAGACTAAATAATATTAATATAATAATAATAAAATAATAATAATAATACTAAACTAACTAAAACTATTAAAATATAGTAATAATAAAACTAATAATAACTAACTAAAACTAATAACTACTAATAAATTAAACTAATAAGTAATAAAAACTAAAACTAATAATAATAATAATAACTAATAACTAAAGTAATAACTAACTAAAAACTAAACTAAATAACTGACTAAAACTAACTAAACTAATAACTAAGAATCTACAATAATAACTAACTAATAACTAACTAATAACTAAAATAAAAACTAACTAACTAATAACTAACTAACTAATAATTACACCCAATAATAAACTAATAACTAAATAATAACTAAACTAAATAATTAAACTAACTAATAACTAACTAATAACTAACTAATAACTAAACTAACTAAACTAATAATTAAATAATAACCTAGTAACTAATAACTAAACTAATAAACAAATAACTAATAACTAATAACTAAATAATAATATAATAACTATTAATAAATAATAAACTAATAATTGATAAACTAAGATAAAATAACTAAAGTAACAATAATAAAACTAAATAATATAAACTAACTAATAATAATAATAATAATAATAATAATAATAATAACTAAACTAATTACTAATAATAACTCAAAACTAACTAATAATTAATAATAACTAAACTAAATAACTAATAACTGAAACTAAACTAATAAACAAATAGCTAAATAAATTAATAAACTAATAACTAAACTAAAATATAACTGACTAATAATAACTAATAAAACTAATAATAACTAAACAAATATACTAACTAACAACTATCTAAACTAATAACTAATAACTTCTAAAATTAATAATAATAATAATAATGAAAATAATATAACTAATAATAAAGCCTAATAACTAATAACTAACTAACATAATAATAAAACTAACTAATAAAATAATATTAACTAAATAACTAATAATAACTAACTAACTAATAACTAATAATTAATAAACTAATAATAATTATGATAATAAACTAAAAACTAAAAACTAATAATAATGAAACTAATAACTAACTAATAATAATAAAATTAAATTAATAATTAACTAACTAATAAATAACTAAATAACTAAACTAACTGAATAACTAATAATAATAAAACTAATAATAACCATAACTAATAATAACTAAACTTAAAACTAACTAACTAATAATAACTAAAACTAATAAAACTAAAAACTAAACTAATAAAAACTAACTAATAATAATAATAACTAAACTAATAACTTATAAAACTAACTAATAAATAAATAATAAAATAACTAAAATAATAAATAATAATAACTAACTAGCTAATAAATTAATAATAACTAATAAACTAATAACTAATAATTAATAATATCTAATAATAATAAACTAAATAAACTAACTAATAAACTAAATAACTAACTAATAACTAATAGACTAACAAAACTAATAAACTAAATAAATTAATAAACTAATAATAAAAACTAATAACTAAAACTAAACTAACTAAATAATAACTTATAAAACTAAATAAAACTAAAAACTAAACTAAAAACTAAACCTAATAAACTAACTAAACTAAAAATTAAACTTAATAAACTAACTAAACTAATAATAATTACTAATAACTAACAAATAAACTAATAACTAACTAAAAATAACTAAACTAATAAACTAATAATTAAAACAATCTAATAAACTAACTAATAATAAATATAATAAAACTAATAACTAAAATAACTAACTAATAACTAACTATAATAAACTAAATTAAAAACTAATAAAACCAATAACTAATAGTAATAATAATTAATAAAATAAACTAATTAACTAAACTAAAAACTAAATAACTAAAATTTAATAAATAAAGTAATAACTAATAAAAAATAATAAAACTAATAATAATAACTAAACTAAAAGAATAAACCTAAATAACTAAACTAATGAATTAAAACTAAATAAACTATTAATAACTGAAAACTAATAAATAAAAATTAATAAACTAATAACTAATAAAAAACTAATAATTAATAATAATAAAACTAATAAAAAAACTAAACTAACTAACTAATAATCCAATAATAATAATACTAATAACTAATAACTAATAACTAAAAAACTAAATAAAAATATAAATAAAATAAAATAACTAAATAAAATAACTAATAAATAATAAAATAATAATAAATAACTAAAACTAATAATAATAACTAATAAAACTAACTAAACTAAACTAAACTAATAACTAATAAAATAATAACTAATAATAATACAATAATTAACTAATAATAACTAATAATAAAATAATAAATAACTAAAACTAATAATTAATAATTAAACTAATAATAACTAACTAACTAAAATTGATAAATAATAAACTAATAAACTAATAACTAATAAAACTAATTAACTAATAATAAAACTAACTGATAAAAAAAACTAAGTAATAATAATAATAAACTAAAAACTAAATAAAACTTATAAATAAAAACTAATAATGACAAAACTAACTAATAACTAACTAAACTAAACTAATAATCTAAACTAAAGTAATAATAAATATAATTAATAACTAATACATATACTAAATTGAATATAACTAAGTAAATAACTAGATAACTAAGTAAAAACCTAAACTAATAACTAATAATAATAACTAATAACTAATAAATAATAATAATAAAATAAACTAATAAAAAATACCTAACTAAAACTAATAAATAATAATAATAAATAATAATAAGTAAACTAACTAAGTAATAAATAACTAATAATTAAACTAATAACTAACTAATAATAATAACTAATACTAATCATAACTAAAAATTAATAAAAAATAACTAATCCAATAATAATAAAAAACTAATTACTAATAAACTAACTAATAACTAAACTAAACTAATAACTAACTAAAAAACTAAAAAAAACTAAATAATAAATAAACTAAAACCTAATAAACTAATAATGAATAACTAATATAAAAACTAATAAGCTAAAACTAATAATAAATAATAATAATAATAATTAAACTAATAATACTAATAACTAATAAAAATAAACTCATAAAAAATTAATAATAATAACTAAACTAATAACTAAATAATAAAAACTAATAACTAATAACTAACTAAAATAAATAAACTAATAAACTAAAACCTAAACTAATTAAAATAATAATACCTAATAAATAAAACTAATAACTAATAAATTAATAACTAAACTAATAATAAAAAACTAAAAACCTAAATAATTAAACTAATATAACAAATAATTAATAACTAACTAATAAAAAACTAAAATTAAAAAATTAATAACTAAATATAAACTAACTAATAAATAAAATAACTAAATAAAAAATACTAACTATACTATTAAAATAACTAAAAAACTAATAAATGATTAATAATTAAAATAACTAAAATAATAAACTAAACTAATAATTAATAAAATAAATAATAATAACTAACCATAAAACCAAAATAAATTAATAAAACCTAAATAAAATAAATAAATAAACTAAAATAAACCAATAAAATTAAGGTACTAAATAAACTAAAATAAAACTGCCTAGTTTATTAAAATAATAATAAATAAATAACCCTGGCTACTAAACCCAAAACTCTACCCAAACCCTAAACCTTACTCTCCTTAAACCCCACAACTGAGCCCTACCACGAGCCACTGACTCACACCCACACCCTGAGCCTAAAACCTAAAATTTGATCCTGGATACCTAAAATAAAATAAATAAAAACTAAACCTAAATATTAAGATAAACTAAACTAGCACAAATAAATAAAAAAGCTAAACTAAATTAAAATAAATGAAACCTAAACTAAACTAAATTAAAAAATAGAAACCTAAATAAAATAAAACTAAAATAAAATGAACCTAAAATAAAATCAAATAAATGCTAAATAAACCTAAATAAACAAAAATAAAACCTAATAATAAAGAAAACTAAACCAAACTAAACCTAAAATAAGAACAAAATAATCTAAATAAAATAAACTTAAACCTAAAATAATAAAGGCTAAACCATAAAAACATAAACTATCCATAAAATCCTAAAACCTAAAATCCTAAATCTAAACTAAATAAAACCTAAAAATAAAAGAAATAAATAAACCTAAACCTTAAGAAAATAGAACAATAGGATAAAATAAAACTACACTAAACCTAAAACTAAACCTAAACTTAAAATAAAATAAAATAAAAATAAAACTAAACTAAAATAAAATTAATAAAACCTAAACTAAACTAAAAATAAAATAAAACTAGAAATAAAAACTTAAATAAAATAAAACTAAACCTAAATAAAAAACTAAATCTAAAATAAAATAAAATGAAACTAAATAAAACCTAAACATAAAAATAAACCTAAAAATGAATTAAAAAAAACCTAAAGCAAACTAAAAAAAAAATAAAATAAAAATAAAATAAACTAAACCTAAATTCAAAAATAAAATAAACTTAAAATTAAAAAACCTCAATAAAATAAAACTAAACATAAAAAAAAAATAAAAACTAAATAAAAACCTAAACCTAAAAAACTAAACTAATAAACTAATAAACAATAACTAATAACTAATAAAACTAAATAACTAACTAACAACTAAAAACTAATAAACTAATTACTAAACTAAAAAACAAAAACTAACTAATAATAACTAAACTAACTAAACTAATAATTAAATAATGACCTAGTAACTAATAACTAAACTAATAAATAAATAACTAATAACTAATAACTAAATAATAACCTAATAAAACTATTAATAAATAACTAAACTAATAATTGATAACTAATAAACTAATAAAATAACTAAAGTAACAAAAATAAAACTAAATAATATAAACTAACTAATAATAATAATAATTATTATTATTATTACTAAACTAATTACTAATAATAACTCAAAACTAACTAATAATTAACAATAACTAAACTAAATAACTAATAACTGAAACTCAACTAATAAACAAATAGGTAAATAAATTAATAAACTAATAACTAAACTAAAATATAACTAATTAATAATAACTAATAAAACCAATAATAACTAAATAAATATACTAACTAATAACTATCTAAACTAAGAACTAATAACTTACTAAATTAACTAATAATAATAATAATAATAACGAATAACTAATAATAACTAACTAATAATAAAACATAATAACTAAAAACTAACTAAACTAATAATAAAACTAATTAATAAACTAATAATAACTAAATAACTGATAATAATAACTAACTAACTAATAACTAATAATTAATAAACTATTAATAAAACTAAAAACTAATAATAATTATGATAATAAACTAAAAACTAAAAACTAATAAATAAACTAATAACTAACTAATAATAATAAAATTAAACTAATAATTAACTAATTAATAAATAACTAAATAACAAAAAATAACTAATAATAATAACTAATAACTATAACTAATAATAAAACTTAAAACTAACTAACTAATAATATAAAACTAATAAAACTAAAATAATAATAATAATAACTAATAATAATAAAACTATTAATAACTTATAAAACTAAACTAATAAATAAATAATAAAATAACTAAACTAATAAAATAATAATAACTAACTGGCTAATAATTAATAATATAATAAACTAATAATAATTAATAATAATACAATAAAAATAAAATAAACTAATAACTAAACTAAATAATAACTAATAACTAAATATTAATAAAATAATAATAATAAACTAATTACTTAAAACTAACTAACTAAAATAATAAATAAACTAAATAAAACTAAAACTAAACTAATAAACTAACTAATAATAATTACTAACTAATAGTAACAAATAAATTAATAACTAACTAAAAATAACTAAATTAATAAACTAATAATTAAAATAATGTAATAACTAAACTAATAACTAATAAAAATAACTAATAACTAAACCTAATAACTAAATAACTAACTAACTAATAATAACTAAACTAATAAACTAATAACTAATAAAACCAACTAACTAATAACTAATAATAATTAATAAATAAACTAATTAACTAAACTAAAAACTTAATAACTAAAATTTAATAAATAAAGTAATAACTAATAAAAAATAATAATACTAATAATAATAACTAAACTAAAAAAATAAACCTAAATAACTAAACTAATGAATTAAAACTAAATAAACTAATTAATTAATAATTGAAAACCAATAAATAACTAAATTAATAAACTAATAACTAATAAAAACTAATAATTAATTATAATAAAAACTAATAAAAAAACTAAAGCTAACTAACTAATAATAATAATAATAAAATTAATAACTAAATAACTAATAATCTATTAAAACTAATAACTAAATAAAACAAATATCTAATAAACTAAATAACTAAATAAAACTAATAACCTAACTAATAAATAACTAAACTAATAATAAATAACTAAAATTAATAATAATAACTAATAAAAAACTAAACTAATAAACTAACTAATAACCTAAATTAATAAACTAATAAAAACTAATATTAATAATATGAACTAATATAATAACTAATAAAATATTAATTAAAACTAATTAAACTAAAACTAACTAGATAAAATAAAAAACTAAACTATTAATAATATAAACTAAAAAAACTAAATAAAACTTATAAACTAAACTAATAATGACAATAACTAATAACTAATAACTAACTAAACTAATAATCTAAACTAATAAGTAATAATAAATATAATTAATAACTAATAATAATAAACTAAAAAATTGAATAACTAACTAAGTAAATAACTAAATAACTAAGTAAAAACCTAAACTAATAACTAATAATAATACTAATAAATTAATAAATAATAATAATAAAATAAACTAATAAAAAATAACTAACTAAAACTAATAAATAATAATAATAACTAATAATAACTAAACTAACTAAGTAATAAATAACTAATAATTAAACTAATAACTAACTAATAAAACTAATAACTAATAATCATAACTAAAAAACTAATAAAAAAAATAATAACTAATAATAATAAATTAAAACTAATTACTAATAAAACTAATTAACTAATAACTAAACTAAACTAACAACTAACTAAAAAACTAAAAAAACTAAATAATAAATAAACTAAGAACCTAATAAACTAATAATGAATAACTAATATAAAAACTAATAAGCTAAAACTAATAATAAATAATAATAATAACTAAACTAATAAGTAGTAAACTAATAACTAATAAAATAAACACATAAAAGGATAACTAATAACTAAACTAATAACTAAATAATAAAAATAACTAATAGTAACTAATAAAATAAACTAATAAACTAAAACCTAAACTAATTAAAATAATACTAAAATAAAATAACTAATAATAAACTAAAACTAATAATAAAAACTAAAAACCTAAATAACTAAACTAATATAACAAATAATTAATAACTAACTAATAAAAAACTAAAATTAAAAAATTAATAACTAAATATAAACTAACTAATAACTAATAACTAACTATAAACTAATAACTAAACTAAAATACTAAATATGAACTATTAAAATAATAAACTAAAAACTAATAATAGAACTAATAATTAAAATAACTAAACTAAAAACTAATAATTAATAACTAATAAACTAATAATTAATAATAACTAAACCATAAAAACATAATAACCCAAACCAAAATTAACTAAAACCTAAAAATAAAATAAATAAATAAAACCTAAACCTAAATAAAATAAAAACCTCAACTAAAACATAAAAATAAAAAAAACTAAACTAAAAGGTAAACTAAATAAACTAAATAAACCTAAGCCTGCTCGTTTACTTAATCTAAAAATAATAATAAATAAATAAATAACCCTAAACCCTTAAAACTCTAAACCCTAAACCCTAAACCCTGAAAAACTAAAAACATAATCCTAAATAAGATAAACCCTAAAAATAAAATAAATAAAAAAACCAAAACCTAAATAAAATTATAAAATAAATAAATAAAACCTAAACTAATACCAAAGCCTAGACCTAGAAATAAAAAAAAAAAAGCTAAACTAAATTAAAATAAATAGAAACCTAAACTAAACTAAAAAATAAATTAAACCTAAAAATAGAAAAAACCTAAATAAAATAAAAACTAAAAATAAAATGAACCTAAAATAAAATCAAATAAATACTAAATAATAACCTAAACCTAAAAAATAAACAAAATAATAAAACCTAATAATAAAAAAAAGAAAACCTAAACCCTAAACTAAACTTAAAATAAAAACAAAATAATCTAAATAAAATAAACTTAAATCTACAGTAAAATAACCCTTAGGCCTAAACCATAAACCGTAAACTAACCATAAATCCTAAAAACCTAAACCTAAACTAAATAAAACCTAAAAATAAAATAAATAAATAAACCTAAACCTAAAAATAGAACAATGGGATAAAATAAAAAAACCCACCTAAAATAAAACTAAGCTAAACCTAAACTTAAAAATAAAATAAAAAAAAATAAAACTAAACTAAAATAAAATTATTAAAACCTAAACTAAACTAAAAAAAATAAAATAAAACTAGAAATAAAAACTTAAATAAAATAAAACTAAACTAAAATAAAAATAAACTAAATCTAAAATAAAATAAAATGAAAACTAAATAAAACCTAAACATAAAAATAAACCTAAAATGAATTAAAAAAACCTAAAGCAAACTAAAAAAATTGAAACCTAAAATAAAATAAAATAAACCTAAACTCAAAATAAAATAAACTTAAAATTAAAACCTCAATAAAATAAAACTAAACATAAAATAAATAAAATAAAAAATAAAACTAAATAAAACCTAAACCTCAAAATAAACCTAAAAATAAAACCTAAAATTAAATTAAAAAAAGAACTAAACTAAGAAAAAACTAAACCTAAAATAAAACAAAATAAACTAAATAAAATAAACCTAAACTTAAACTAAAATAACCCTAAACCATATCTTATAAACTCAAAAATCTTTAAAACCTAAAATCCTAAACCAAAACTAAATAAAACCTAAAATAAAATAAATAAATAATTCTAAACTTAAATAAAATAAAATAATAAGATAAAAATAAAAACCTAAACTAAAACCTAAACATAAACTAAACCTAATAATAAAATAAAATAAAAACTAAAAATTAAACTAAAAAAATAAAATAAACATAAAAAACCTAAATAAAATAAAAACTAAACCTAAAATATAAATAAAATAAACTTAAAATAAAATGAGATAAAAGCTAAATAAAAACCTAAACCTAAGTAAAAAAAACCATAAAATAAATAAAAATAAAAATAAAATAAAAACCTAAACCTAAAAATATAAAGAAAAAAATAAATAAAAATTAAAACCTAAACCTAAACTTTAAAAAAAACCTAAACCTAAAATAAAAATAAAATAAACCTAAACTTAAACCTAAACTAAAATAAACTAAACTAAATAAATAAAACCTAAACCTAAACTTTAAATAAACTAAACCTAAACTTGAACCTAAATTATATAAAATAATATAAACTAAAAATAAACCTAAACCTAAATTAAAAAAATAAAGCCTAAAAATAAACCTAAAATAAAAACCTAAAACCTAAACCTAATAAAATAATAGAAATAAACCTAAACCTAAAATTAAAATAAAACCTAAACCTAAAATAAAATTAAAATAAAACTAACTAATAAACCTAAACTAAACCTAAAAATAAAAAATAAAAAAACCTAATTTAAAATAATTAAACTAAACTAAGTAAAAATAAAAATAAAGCTAAATATAAATAAAAACTAAAATAAACTAAAATAAATAAAAAATAAACCAAATAAACTAAGTAAACCTAAACCTACCTATTTACTTAATTTACAAAATAAAAAAATAAAAAAACAACCCTAAAAACCCTAAACACTAAATAATAATAACTAATAAACTAATAAAGTAATAAGTCATAATAATAAATAATAACTAAGGACTAATAACTAAAAAATCTAATAAAAACTAACTAACTAATAACTAATAATAACTAATAATAACTAAACTAATAAAAAAATTAAAATTAATAAATTATTAAACTAAACTAATAACTAAAATTAAAATAATAATAAAACTAATAATAACATAACTAATAACTAGTTGTAATAACTAACTAATAAATAATAATATTAAACTAAAAACTAAAACAAAAAAAAAACATAATAAAACTAATAAACTAATAACTAAACTAGTAATAACTAATAATAACTAATAAACAACTAACTAATAACTAATAAACTTAAATAATAAATAACTAACTAATAAACTAATAAACTAAAAACTAAAACTAAAACTAATAACTAAAATTAATAAAACTAATAACTAAAAATAATTAATAATAACTATAAACCTAAATAAAACTAACTAATAAACTAAATAACTAATAACTAATAATAATTAATAACTAACTAATAATAATAAAATAATAAAACTAAAAACTAAACATAACTAATAATAACTAAAGCTAACTAAACTAATAATAAATAATAATAATAACTAATAACTACTAAAGCTATAATAATAACTAATAACTAATAATAATAAAATTAATAAAATAATAAAATTGACTAAACATAACTAATAAAAACTAACTAAAATAACTAAATAAACTAATAACTAAATAACTAAAAATAACTAAATAAACTAATAAAAACTAAACAATAAATAATAAATAGAAATATTAAAAAAATTACTAGCTAAACAAATAATAAATAAAAAAGCAAAACCAAAAAACTTATAATAACTAACAAAACTAATAAAACTAAAAACTAAAATAAACTAATAATGACTAATAATAAATAGCTAATAATAATAATAATAAACTAATAAAACTAAAACTAATCCTAATAAATAACAAATAAAAAACCTAATAAAATGAATAACTAATAATAAATAACTAAAACTAATAACTAATAAACTAATAATAAACTAAAACTAATAAAACTACTAAAAATAACTAATAATGATAATGAAACTAATAAAACTAATAAATAAAACCAATAATAATAAACTAAATCGAATAAAAATAACTAAACTAACTAACTAATAAACTAAAAAAACTAATAAATAAACCAATAACTAAATAAAATAATAAAAAAAATAATAATAACCTAATAAATAATAAAACTAAACTAATAATAAATAATAACTTTTAATAACTTACAAATAACTAATAACTAAACTAATAAAAACTAAACTAAAAACTAATTAACTAACTAATAAACTAATAAAACTTAAAAAACTAATTAACTAAACTAACTAATAATAACAAAACTAAAACTAATAAACTAATAATAATAACTAACTAAGTAATAAAGATAAAAGTAATAATAATAAACTAATAAACTAATAAAACAAATAAACTAAAAACTAACTAATAAAACCTAAACTAATAGCTAATAACTAAATAAAACTAATAAAACTAACTTAAACTAACTAAAGCTAACTAAAATTAAAACTAATAACTAAATAAAACTAATAATAAACTAATAATTAAATAACTAATAAACTAATAAACTAAAAACTAAAACTAAACTAAAACTAATAAACCTAATAACTAATAATAAAACTAAACTAATAATAATAATAACTAACTAACTATAATAAACTAATAACTTAATAAAATAATCTAATAATAATATAATAATAAAACTAACTAATAATAATAATAACTAAAAACTAATAAAATAACTAAACTAATAACTAATAGACTAACTAATAATAACTAAAAAGTAAAAATTAACTAATAATAAAACTAAAAATAACTAATAATTAAACTAATAAACTAATAATAATAACTAATAAAATAACTAAACTAATAATTAATAACTAATAATAAACTAATAAAACTAAGTAACTAACTAATAAACATAATAACTAATAAATAAAAAGTACCTAAACTAACAAAATTATAAAACCAAAAAACTTACAAACTAAATAAACTAATAAACTAATAAACTAATAACTAATAATAACTAATAAATAACTAAATTAATAAAACTAACTAACTAATAACTAACTAACTAAAAAACCTAATTAATAAACCTAAACTAATAACTAAACTAATAAATAACTAATAAAATAATAAATAAACTAACTAACTAAAAAAAACAATTAATAAAACTAATAAAAAATCCAATAACTAATACTAATAATAAACTAATAACTAATAAAAAAAACTAATAATAAAAATAACAAAAAAACTGACTAAACTAATTAAAATTAACTAACTAAACCTAAAACTAATAAACTAATAACTAACTAATAAACTAATAACTAAACTAATAAAACTAATAAAAATGATAAATTAATAACTAAACTAATAACTAATAATAACTGAAACTAATTACTAAATAATAACATAAACTAACTAAAAACTAATAAAACTAACAAACTAAATCTAATAACTAATAAAAATTAAATAATTAAATAAAAAACTAAATTACTAAACTAATAAACTGAACTAATAATAATAATAATTAATAATAACTAACTAATAATAATTAATAACCTAATAACTAATAAAATTAACTAATTAATAATAACTAATAATAAAAACTGATAAAACTAAGAAAACTAATAAATAACTAAACTAATAACTAAACCTAAACTAATAAAGATAATAATGAAAAACTAATAAACTAATAAACTAAACCTAATAATAACTAATAAAACCTAATAACTAATAATAAATAATAATAAACTAATAACTAATAATAACTAATAATAATAACTAAAAACTAACTAACTAAAACTAATGACTAATAAATAATAATAACTAATAATAATAATTAAAAACTAACTAACTAAAACTAATGACTAATAACTAATAAAATTAAACTAATAAACAAAACTAATAATAATTAATAAAACCTAAACTAATAACTAAACTAATAATTAATAACTAACTAAAATAAACTAAAGTAAAATAAACTAAACTAATAACTAATTGAAAACCTAAAAACTAAACTAAAACCTCCTTTGAGGCCCTTTGTTTTAAGATTAAGCAACGTACAACATTAAAATTAAAACGTTGGTCATTAAAGCAATCTTGGCCACATAAGGTTCCTTCTATATTGGAAGCCTAGAAAAACTTCAATTGTGTGGACTCAGATTTGGCTTTGCCTGAGTATGGTGGTGCTGGGAATTTGCAACCTTGATGGAGTTTAATTTATCATTCGTGTTCTAGTTTTGGTTGAGCTTTGAAGTCATGAGAATTTGTGTTTTTGCTAGCTCACAATTTTTTTCCTTCTTCTTCGAAATGGTTACCAATACATGCAATCCATCTGGGCGATTGGTATTCCTGATTCTGCGTTGCCTTTTTTTTTTAAAAGAGCTGGACAATGATGAGATTATGGTTAATTGGTAATAAATCTATTTTTCCCTCCTACTGTGGCCTTCTGGTTCCTCCCTGGAAGGTGTTACCTAAAACTTGGGATTGGTTTTGCTTGTGTCTATAGATTTTCTATATGGCTGATCTTATTCTTATGGTGTACCTCTCAATCTGTGTCCCACTGGATGGCGGGTGACACAACTGGAGGATCAAACATATACTTGATGATGATTTCTAACTTTTGGCTCTGAGTCCAGCGAAGGTTCTTTTCCTTCATGTTTTTTTTTATTTTCTGATCTAACTGTTTGTGACTTCTAGACTATTGGAATGTCTTTAAGTGTAACTATCCACTTTCTTATTTATTTTTTTTGTAACTTCTCTTTTGGAATGAAATTGGGCAAAGCCCTCATATATTTCAAAAAAAAACTAAAACTTAAATAACTGATAACTAATAAAAATAATAAATAATTAATTAATAATAAATAACTAAACAAATAAAAACTACTAAACTAAACTAAATAATAATAACTAATAACTAACTAATAAAACAAATAACTAATAAAATTAATAACTAACTAATAAAACTAATAATGACTAATAAAAAACTAATACAATAATAATAACTAATAACTAACTATTAATAACTTATAAACTAATTAATAAATAACTAAACTAATAAATAAATAACTAGTAATAACTAAAAAATAACTAACTAATAAAACTAATAAAATAACTAATACTAAAATAAACTAATAAATAAAACTAATAACTAACTAATAAAACTAATAACTAAATAACTAATAAAACTAAATAAACTAATTACTAATAAATAATTAATTAATAACTAATAATAATTAACTAAAATGTAATAAAACTAGTAACTAATAATTTAACCTAAAATTAAAACTAATAAACCTAATAATAAAACTAATAACTAACTAATAAACTAATAATTAAATTAATAATAATAAATAATAATAAACTAAAACTAATAAACTAAATAAACTAACTAAAACTAAACTAATAACTAACTAATAACAAACAAAACTTAATAAACTAATAATAAAACTAAACTAACTATAACTAAACCTGTGACTAATAAATTAAAATAACTAATAAACTAAACTAATAAACTAATAAACTAAAACTAAAATACTAATAACTAATAACTAAACCTAATAAACTAATAAACTAATAATAATAACTAATAACTAATAACTAATAATAACTAAATAATCCAATAACTAATAATAAAAATAATAATAATAACTAATAAAACTAACTAAACTAATAACTAAACTAAACTAAAAAACCTACTAACAATAAACCCAAACCTAATAATAACTAACAACTAAACTAATAACTAAACTAATAAATTGAACTAATAACTAAACTAATAAAATTAAACTAATAATAACTAAAAACTAATAACTAACTAAATAATAAAAAAAATGAATAAATAACTAATAATTAATAACTAATAACTAATAATAAAAAAACTAATAATAATGAACTCATAAAACTAATAACTAACTAATAACTAAAACTAAATAAAAAAATAATAACTAATAACTAATAACTAATAATAACTAATAAACTAAACTAAGAATTAACTAATAATTAAGTGAAACTAAAATATTAACTAAAATAATAAGTAATAATAAATAGTAACTAAACTAAATAAAATAAAAGCTATACCTAAAATAAAAATAAAAATAAAATAAAATAAAAACCTAAACCAAAAAAACCCTAAAAATAAATAAATAAAATAAAACCTAAACCTTAAAATAAAAAAATTGTAAACTTCAAATAGAAATAAAATAAACCTAAACCTAAACTAAAATTAACTAAACTAAAATAAATAAAACCTAAACCTAGACCTAAAAAAACTAATCCTAAAATAAATAAAATAAAATAAAATAAAAATAAACATAAACCTAAACTAAAGAATAAAACCTAAAATAAAGACCTAAAGCATAAACCTAAAATTAAAATAAAAAAACCTAAACCTAAACTAAAACTAAAATAAAACCTAAAACTAAAAAATAAAATAAACATAAAACTAAAAAAAAAATAAACCTAAACCTAAACCTAAAAATAAACTAAAATAAAAACCTAAACTTAAATAAACAAAACTAAAATAAATATACTAAATTAAATATATAAAACTAAATAAAACTAAAAAATAAAACTAAATAAAATTAAAAAATAAAATAAACTAAAATAAATAAAAAATAAACTAAATAAATTTAAACCTACCAGTTTACTTAATTTAAAAAAAATTTAAAAAATTTAAAAAAAAACCCTAACCCTAAACCCTAAACCCTAAAAACCCTAAACCCTAAAACCTAAAAACCTAAAAACCCTAAACCTAAATCTTAAACCATAAATCCTAAACACTAACACTAACACTCTACCCCAGGCCTTAAACCCTAATGAGCCACTGAGCCACAGGCCACTAAACCCCAACCCCAAAGCCACAGGCCCACAAACCTAAAACCTATAACCCTAAACCCTAAACTCCAAACTCTAAACCCTAAATGCTAACCCTAAACCCTAAACCCTAAAAACATAAAAACATAAACATAAACTAAATAAAACCTAAACCTAAACCTAAATAAAATAATAAAATAAAATAAAAATCTAAACTATAACATAATCCTAAACTGGCGTGAAATAAAATAAAAAGCTAAAAGATTAGTAAATGATCCCAAACCGGGTTGAACTTAATTTAAAAAAAAATAAAAAATAAAACCTACACCCTAAACCCTATATACCTTAAAACCCAAACCCTAAACCCTAAACCTAAAACCCTAAACCATAAACCCTAAACCCCCCTAAACAAAAAAACCCTAAACCCTAAACCACAAACCCTAAAAAACAAAGACCTAAACCTAAACTAAATAAAACCTAAAATAAAAATAAATAAAAAACTAAACCTAAATAAAATAAAAAAATAAAATAAAATAAAAACCTAAACTAAGACCTAAACATAAACCTTTAAATAAAATAAAATAAAAATAAAAACTAAACTAGAACAAAATAAATAAAAACATAAACTAATTAAAAAAATAAAATAAACCTTAAAATAACCTAAATAAAATAAAAACTAAACATAAAATAAAATAAAAACTAAATAAAAACCTAAACCAAAAAATAAACCTAAAAATTAAACTTAAAAATAATTAAAAAAAATTAAACCTAAACTCTAAACTAAAAAAACTAAACTAAACCTAAAATAAAAATAAAATAAAAATAAAAAAAATTAAAGCTAAACTAAAATAACCCTAAACCATAAACCTTAAAAACCTAAAAACTTAAACATAAACTAAATAAAACCACAAAATAAAATATATAAATAAATCTAAAACTAAATAAAATAAAAAATTAAGATAAAATAAAAACCTAAACCTAAACCTAGAAATAGAATAAAATAAACCAAAAAAACTAAAATAAAATAAAATAAATAAAAACCTAAACTAAACTAAAAAAAATAAACCTAAAAATAAAAAACCCAAAAAAACTGAAAACTAATTGTAAAATAAAAATAAAATAAACTTAAATATAATAGAAGAATAACTAAATAAAAACCTAAACATAAAAAATAAACCTAAAGTTAAAAATTAAAAATAAATAAAAATTAAACTTAAACTCTGAACAAAAAAAACTAAATCTCAGATAAAAAATAAATGAAATAAAATAAACCTAAAGCTAAACTAAAATAAACTAAACTAAAATAATCCTAAACCCTAAAGACCTAAAAACCTAAGCCTAAACTAAATAAAACCTAAAGACAAAATAAATAAATAAACCTAAACCTAAATAAAATAAAAAAATTAGATAAAATGAGAACCTAAACCTAAACCTAAACCTAAACCTAAAATAAAAATAAATTAAAAATAAAAACTAAACTAAAAAAATTATTAAAAACCTAAATTAAACTAAAAAAAAAAAATAAAACTCAACATAAAATAAAAATAAAATAAACCTAAAATAACATAAAAATAAATAAAACCTAAACCTAAATAAATAAACAAAACTAAAAAAAATAATACTTAAACCCTAAACTAAATAAAACCTAAACCTAAAATAAAAATAAATAAACCTAAACCTAAACTAAAATAAACAAAACTAAAATAGATAAAAGCTAAACATAAACCAAAACCTAAACTAAATAAAATCAAATAAACTAAAAATAAATCTAAAATAAAAACCTAAAAACTAAACCTAAAAAAAAATAAAATAAAAACTTAAACCTAAAATAAATAAATAAATAAAAATAAAATAAAATGATAAACTAAAATAAACTTAAACCTAAACCACCTAAAAAATAAAAAAAATAAAAAACTAAACTAAATAAATAAAATAAATAAACTAAGATAAAGAATAATAAATAACCTAAATAAAAATAAAAATAAAATAAACTAAAATAAATAATAAATAAACCTAAACCAACTCATTTATTTAATTTTAAAAACATTAAAAAATTTTAAAAAAATGACAAACTGAAACCTTAAACCTAAAACCAAAATACAAACCTTAAATCTAAACTAATAATAATTAACTAATAATAAAACTAATAAAAGCCAATAATTAAAATAACTAATAAAATAAAATAATTAATAAAACTAATTAATAATAAACTAAAATAACTAATAATATTAAAATAACTAACTTCTAAAATAAACTAATAAACTAAAATAAAACTAAATAAAGTAAATAATTAAAATAATAACTAAATAATTAATAAAGATAATAATTGATAAATAAACTATAACCAAGTAAATTAACTAACTAATGAGCAATAATAAAACCTAAAACTAAAATAACTAATAAATAAGCAATAGTAAACTAAACTAATATAAAATACTAAATGACTAATAAAATATAAAATAACTAAACCCAATAAGAACTAATAGTAAACTAATAACTAATAATAAATTAGAAAAACTACCATGACTATCAAAAAGAATAGATTAATAACATAACCAATAAAACTATCTACCTGAAAAACAAATTAATAACAAATAAAAAGCTAATAATAATTAACAAAATAACTAACTAAACTAATAAATAATAATAAATAATAAACTAATAACTAATAAAAAACTTATAAAACTAATAATTAATAAATAATTAATTTATAATAACTAATAATTAATAAAAACTAACTAAAAACAAATAACTAATAATAAATAAATATAATTAATAATAATAATAATAAACTAGCTAATAAAAAAACTAAACTAATAACTAATAATAACTAGTAAACAAACTAATTATAATTTTTAACTAAAACTAATAATAATAATAAAGATAACTAAAAACTAATCAATAACTAATAAACTAATAACTAATAATAATAACTAATAATAAACTAAAAAATAATAACTAACTAATAACTAAATAATAACTAACTAAACCTAAACTAATAACTAACTAACTAAACTAATAAAAACTAATAATAATAAACTAATAAAACTAAACTAAACTAATAAAATAAAGTAATAACTAATAACTAATAACTAATAACTAAATAACTTATAATAACTAAACTAATAACTAAACTAATAAACTAATAACCTATGCTAATAACTAATAACTAATAAAACTAATAACTAATAATTAACTAAACTAATAACCTAAATAACAAAACTTATAATAAATAATAACTAAAAACTAAATAACTAATTAATAAATACCTAAATAACTAAAACTAAATAAAAACTAATAAACTAATAATAATAATAACTAATAACTAAATAACTAATAATAAATAATAACTAATAACTAATAAAACTAAAAATAATATCCTCATAATATTAATAACAAACTAATAATAACTAAATAACAAAACTAAACCTAATAAAAAATTAAAAAATAAAAATAATAATAAACTAACTAATTAATAAAACTAAACTAATAAACTAATAATAACTAAATAACCTAACTAAACTAATAAACTAACTAATAATAACTAATAAATAATGACTAATAATAAAAAACTAAACTAATAAAAACTAACTAAACTAAAATAATAAACTATAACTAAACTAACTAATAATAATAAATTCATAATAAATAATAATAATAATAATATAAACTAATAAATAATAACTAAAATAACTAATAAACTAATAAAACTAACTAAACTAATAACTAATAAGAACTAACTAAAAGTAAAACTAATTAATAAAATAAACTAACTTGTAACTAATAATTAATAACTAATAATAATAACTAAATAAATAACTAAACTAATAACTAACTACTAACTAAACTAATAAAACTATTAACTAATAATAATAAATTAATAAAACTAATAACTAGCCCTAAACCTAAACTAATAATAAATAAGCTAATAACTACTAATTAATAACTAAATTAATAACTAATTAAACTAAAAGTAATAATAATAACTAATAACTAATAAAAACTAAAAAAACTAACAAACTAATAAATAAATTAATAACTAAAACTAATAATAACTAACTAAATAACTAATAAAACTAAAATAATAATAAATAACTAACTAAAAACTAATAATAATAAACTAAATAAACTAATAACTAATAACTAATAAAACTAATAACTAATTACTATTAACTAACTAAAAAACTAATAAAACTCACTAATAATTAAACCTAAACTAAATAAAACCTAAAAATAAAATAAATAAATAAATCTAAAACTAAACAAAATAAATAATAAGATAAAACAAAAACTTAAACTAAAACCTAAACTTAAATCTAAACCTAGAAATAAAATAAAATAAATAATAAAAACTAAAGTAAGATAAAATAAATAAAAACCTAAACTAAACTAAAAATTAAAATAATCCTAAAAATAAAAAACCCAAATAAAATAAAAACTAAATGTAAATTAAAAAATAAATAATCCTAAAATAAAATAAAAATGAAAACTAAAGAAACCTAAACCTAAAAAATAAACCTAAAATAAAACTTAAAAATAAATAAAATAATAAAATAAAACTAATAAAACTAAATAACTAAATAACTAAACTAATAAACAAATAAAATAAAACCTCACAAACTAATAAACTAATAAAACTAACTAAAACTTAATAATAACTAATAATAACTAATAAACTAATAATAATAACTATAAATAAATAATAATAACTAATAACTAATAATTAACAAATTAACTACTAATTTACCTAACTAACCAATAACTAACTAACTAACTAATAATAACTAATAACTAAGTCAAACTAACAACTAATAATAATAATAACTAAACTAATAACTAATAATAACTAAAACTAAAAAAATAAAATAATTAAACTAATAAAACTAATAAACTAATAGCTAACTAAAATTAATAACTAACTAAAACTAATAACTAATAACTAATAACAAAAAAAACTAAAACAAACTAAACTTATAATTAATAAACTAAAAGACTAACTAAAACTAATAAACCTAAAAAACTAACTAAACTACTAGCTAAACCTAAAACTAATAATATTAAACCAACTAATTAATAACTACACTAAAATAAACTAACTAAAACTATAACTAACTAAATAACTAACTAACTAACTACTAATATAACTAACAAATAATAATAATAATAATAATAATAATTATGGTCATAATAACTAATAACTAACTATTAATAATAAAACTAACTAAACAAAATAAAATAGTAAATTAATAACTAATAAAACTAACTAATAATAACTAAAACAAAAAACTAACTAATAATAAACTAAAAACTAACTAACAATAATACCTAATAACTAAACTAATAAATGAAAAAATAATAACTAATAAAATAACTAAAGTAATAACTAATAAACTAATAAAATAACTAATAAACTAAATAATAATAGCTAAAACTAATTAACTAACTAATAAACCTAATAACTAATAAACAAACTATCTATAATAAAACTATAAACGAAAACTAATAAAAAAAATAGACTAATAATAAAAACTAAACTAATAAACTAACAAACTAATAACTAATAATAAGAAATAATAACTAACTAATAAAACTAACTAACTAATAACTAACTAACTAAAAAATTCAACTAATAAACCTAAACTAATAACTAAACTAATAATAAACTAATAAAATAATAAATAAAACTAAACCTAATAATAATAACTAAAAACTAATAATAACTAAACTAATAACTAACTAAAAACTAATTAATAAAAAGTAATAAACTAACTAACAATAATAATAATAATAATAATTAACTAATAAACTAATAACTAAAAATAAATAATAACTAGACTAACTAATAATAAAAATAACTAAAACTAACTAAACTAAAAACTAATAAACTAATAAATAACTAATAAACTAATAATAATAACTAAAACTAAATAACTAAACTAATAACTAAATAATAACCTAAACTAACTAAAAACTAATAAAAACTAATAAACTAAAACTAATAACTAATAAAAACTAAATAACTAAATAAAAAAACTAAATAACTAAACTAATAAATTGAATAATAACTAATAAAACTTACTAATTAATAATAATTACTAATAACTAATAATAACTAATAAATAACTAATAATAACTAATAACCTAATAACTAATAAAACTAACTAACTAATAACTAAATAGCTAAACTACTAATAAAACTAATAACTACTAAAAACTAATAACTAAATAAAAATAAAAAAAAAACTAAAACTAATAACTAATAACTAATAATAAACTAAAAACTAATAATAAGTAACTAATAACTAATAAATAATAACTAACTAATAAATAAAACCTAATAAACTAAAAAGCTAACTAAACTAAAACTAGTAAAACTAAATAACTAATAAAACTAACTAAAGAAACCTAATAACTAATAAAAACTAATAACTAATAATAACTAACTAATAACTAAATAATAACTAAATAATAATAACTAAAAACTGAAACTAAACCAATAACTAATAAAACTAATAAAACTAATCACTAAATAACAATAACTAATAACAAACTAATAACTAATAAGTAAAAAACTAAAAAACTAATAAAACTAATAACTAAATAATAATAATAACTAATAACTAAAAAAACTAATAAAACTAACTAATAACTAATAATAATAATAATAATAATAATAACTAATAACTAAACTAAAACTAACTTAATAACTAATAATAATAATAACTAAACTAATAACTAAACAAAAATAACTAAATAAAACTAATAAATAAATAAACTAATAAACTAAACCTAATTAATAACTAATAATTACTAATAAATAACTAAATAAATTAATAAATTAATAAACTAATAAAATGACTAATAATAATAAAACTAATAAAATAAAACTTAAAACTAAACTAATAAACTAAACTAATAATTAATAAAGAACTAATAACTAAAAAATAATATAATAACTAACTAAACAAATAAACTAAAATAAACTAACTAAACTAATAACTAATAACTAACTAATTAAATAATAAAACTAACTAAACTAAACTAATAATTAATAATAACTAATAATAACAAACTAAATAAATAATAAAATAACTAAACTAAAAACTAATAATAATAAACTAAATAATAAAACTAATAAACTAATAAACTAATAAATAATAAATAATAACTAACTAACTAATAAACTAATAACTAATAAAACCTAATAAAATAATAATAAAACAAAAACATAAAACTAAATAATTAATAATAAAAATAATAACTAATAGTAAAAATAACTAATAAACTAACTAATAACTAATAAAACTAACTAAACTAATAACTAAATAACTAAACTAATAAACTAATAAAAACTAAAAACTAATAAAACTAATAACAATAACTACTAAACTAATAACTAAAACTAATAAACTAATAAACTAAATAATAAAACTAAAATAACTAATAACTAAACTAAATAACTAATAATAATTAAACTAATAAACTAATAAAAATAATAACTAACTAATAATAGACTAATAAAACTAACTAACTAATAATTAATAAACTAAAATTAAACTAATAACTAATAACTAAACTAATAATAATAAACTAATAACTAACTAAATAATTAATAAAACTAAAAAAATAATAACTAAATAAACTAACTAATAACTAAAGCTAAATAACTAAATAAAAAAAACTAAACTAAACTAATAAAACTAATAATAACTAAACTAATAACTAAAAAACTATTGTAACTAAACTAATAACTAACTAATAAATAAACTAACTAATAACTAAACTAATAACTAATAATAAACTAAATAACTAAATAACTAACTAATAACTAACTAAATAAAAACTAATAAACTAATAAGTAATAATAAAACTAAAAATAATAACTAAACTAATAATAAAACCTAACTAAAAAACTAATAAACTAAACTAATAACTAATAACTAACTCATAAATAAATAAACTAAAAACAAATAACTATAATTAAACAAATAAAACCATATAAAACTAATAAAATAACTAACTAAGTAAAACTAAACTAATAATAACTAAATAACTAACTAATAAGAAACTAACTAACAAATTAACTAAATAACTAAACTAATAAATAATAACTAACTAAATAAAAACTAATAATAAACTAAAACCTAATAACTAATAACTAAACTAATAATAAACTAAAAATTAATAACTAATAATAACTAATAAAACTAATAAATAATAAACTAATAACTAAAAATAACTAAACTAATAACTAATAATTAATAAGATAACTAACTAATAAAACTAAATAAACTAATTACTAACTAACTAATAAAACTAAATAATTAATTAACTAACTAATAACTAACTAATAAACTAAAACTAATAAATAATCTTAAAAAATAACTAAACTAATTACTAAAAAACTAAACTAAATAACTATAATAAACTAATAACTAAACTAATAAACTAATAACTAAAATTAACTAACAATAAACCAAATAAACTAAAAATTAACTAAACTAAAACTAAATAAACTAATAACTAAAAACTAATATAATAACTAAAATTAATACTAACTATAAACTAAACTAAAAATAACTAATAACTAATAAACTAACTAATAATAACTAAAAAACTAATAACTAAAACTAACTAACTAATAAAACTAAACCAAAAAACTAATAAAATAATAACTAATAACTAATAATAAAAAAAACATAATAATAATAACTAACTAAATAACTAATAACTAATAAACTAATGGCTAATAACTAATAATAAAATAACTAACTAACTAATAACATAAAACTAGTAACTAATAACTAACTAATAACTAAACTAATAAATAAAAACTAAAAATCCTAAACATATAACCAATAATTCAAAACCTAATTAAAAACTAATAATAAACCAATAAACTAATAAACTAATAATAACTAATAAAACTTAATAACTAGATAACTAAAATAATAATAAATAATAATTAAACTTAAAACTAAATAACTAACTAAACTCAAAACTAATAACTAGCTCATAAAATAAATAATTAATAAAAACTAACTAACTAAACTAACTTACTAAATAAATAACTAATAATAACTAAAGATAAATAACTAAACTAATAAACTAATAAAATAAATAACTAACTAATAACTAATAATAATAACTAAACTAAAAAAATAATAATAACTAACTAATAACTAATAATAACTAATAAAATTAACTATACTAATAACTAATAACAAACTAATAATAACTAACTAAAACTACTAACTAATAATAAATTAAACTCGTAAGTAATAAAAACTAAAACTAATAAACTAATAACTAATAATAACTAACTAATAACTAACTAAAAACTAAATTAAATAACTATCTAAAACTTATTAAAACTAATAACTAATAAAAATAACTAAACTAAACTAATAAAAAAATAACTAAGTAATAATAATAATAAAATTAAAACTAACTAATAACTAATTAAAAAATTAATAATAACTAATAAGCAAATAAACTTAATAACTAAAATAATAAACTAATAACTAATAATAACTAATAAAACTAACTAACCAAATAATAAAAAAACTAATAAAACTAAATAAACTAATAACTAAATAATAAAAAATAAATAACTAAACTAACTAATACTAAATAATAACTAATAAATAAAACTAATAACTAATAATAACCAATAATAAACTAATAAAATAATAACTAATTAATTAATAATAATAACTAATAAACTAACTAATAATAACTAAACTAATAACTAAACTAATAACTAAACTAATAACTAAACTAATAACTAAATAATAACTAAACTAATAAAATAATAACTAAAATAACTAATAATAAAATAAAAAAATAAATAATAATAACTAACTAATAATAAAATAAAACTAATTAATAACTAATAACTAAACTAACTAATATAATAACTAACTATAATAACTAAACTAAACTAATAATTAATAATAAACCAACTATTAACTAAATAATAACTAATAACTAAAAATAACTATTAAAACTAATAACTAAACTAATAACTAATAAATATTAATAATATAATAACTAAAATAAACTAAAACTAACTAATAACTAATATTAAAATAATAATAATATAATAATACTAATAATAATAATAATAATAAACTAATAAATAAATAACTAAAAATAATAATAAACTAATAAATAATAAACTAAAAACTAATAATATAACTAATAATAACTAACTAATAAATAATAACTAATAACTAATAATAAAATAATAATAAAACTAATAATTAATAACTAACTAATAATAACTATAATAAACTAAAACTAATAATAATAATGACTAATAAATAAAACTAATTACTAATAACTAATAATAATAAACTAAACTAATAACTAATAAAACTTTTAAATAACTAATAATAACTAGTAATAATTAATAACTAATAAAAATAATAATAAAAACTAACTAATAATAAACTAAACTAATAAACTAAAACTAAATAATAATACTAATAATAATAATACCAAAACTAATAATTAATAAATAATTAATAAATAAATAAAATAACTAAAACTAATAACTAATAACTAATAATAAATTAATAATAAACTAATAAATAATAATAACTAATAACTAATGATAAATAATAATAATATAAAACACAATAATAACTAACTAAAACTAATAATTAATAAACTAATTAACTAATAATAATAATAAACTAATAACTAAACTAACTAAAATATAAATAAAAACTAACTAAAATAAAAAACTAAACTAAAAAGTAAACTAAAAAACTAATAAACTAATAATAATACATATAACTAACTAAAAAAAAATAAACTAATAAAATTAACAAAACTAATAAATAACTAATAACTAAAACTAATAATAAAATAACTAATAATAACTAAAACTAACTAAACTAATAGTAATAACTAGTAAAACTAACTAATCAAAATAATAATAACTAATAAATAAAACTAACTAATAAAAAACCTAATAACTAAAACTAAATAAAATAATAATAACTAATAAAACTAAAAAATTAATAATAAAATCTAAACTAATAAATACTAAAAAAACTAAACTAAATACTAATAATTAAAATAAATAAACTAACTAATTAATAACTAATAAATAACTAAAATAATAAACTAATAATAATAAAAAAACTAATAAAAAAATAAAACTAACTAACTAATAACTAACTAATAATAATAAAACTAATAACTAAATAATTAATAAATCAATAAAATTAATAATTAAATAAATAATATCAATAAAACTAAATAACTAAATAACTAATAACCTAATAATAAATAACTAACTAATAATAATACTAAAACTAATAATAACTAAACAACTAATAAATAATAAAAACTAACTAAAACTAACTAATTAATATAAAAAACTAATAATAAATTATAATAACTAAAACTAATTACTAATAAACTAAATAATAAACTAATAACTAATGACTAATAAACTAAACTAACAATAATAACTAAACTAATAATGGTTATACTAATAACTAATAACTAATAAAACCAACTAATAATTAACTAACTAATAAATAAAACTAATAATAATAATAACTAACTAATAATAATAATAAATAAAAAAACTAAATAAAACTAATAAACTAAAAACTAAACTAATAACTAATAACTAACTAAACTAATAAACTAAATTAAATAATAAATAAAACTAATAACTAATAATAAACTAAAATAATAATAAACTAAACTAACTAATTAACTAAAAACTAAATATAACTTAACCTAAACTAAAAACTAATAACTAATAACTAATAACTAAATACTAATAAATAATAATAATAAAATAACTAACTAAAACTAATAACTAAGTAAAAAATAACTAATAAAAAACTAATAAAATTAATAACTAATAATAATATTAAATAACTAATAAAAATAACTAATAATAAATAATAATAAACTAAAACTAACTAACTAATAACTAAACTACTAATACTAAACCAAAGTAAAAAAACAAAATAATAAATAAACTAAAACTAATAACTAATAACTAATATAAATGACTAATACTAATAATAACTAATAAAATTAATAAAATAATAACTAAACTAATAACTAATAAACTAATAAACTAATAAATAATAAACTACTAACTAATAAAAATAAATTCATAAAATTAATAACTCATATTAACTAAAATAAATAAACTAATAATCTAATAAACTAAAACCTAATAAACTATACATAACAATTAATAATAATAAAATATAAACCTAATAAACTAATAATAAAAGGCTAAAAACCTAAATAACAAAACTAATATAACTAATAACTAATAAAAACTAAAACTAATAAACTAATAACTAATAACTAACTAAAAACTAATAATTAAAAGAAAAAAATAAATAATAACTAATAAACTAATAAACTAAAAACTTAATAAAACTAATAATTAAAATAACTAAACTAATAAACTAAAAACTAAACTCTAAAAACATAAAAACTTAAACCAAAACTAAATAAAACCTAAATAAAAAAAATATAACTAAATCTAAATAAAATAAAAAACTCAACTAAAACATAAAAATAAAAACCAAAACTAAAAGATAAAATAAATAAACCTAAACTTCTTGGTTTTAATTTAAAATAATAAAATAAATAAATAACCCTAACTACCCTAAACCCTAAATCCTAAACCACAACCACTAAACCCTACCCTAAACATAACCCAGTCAACTTAAACCCTAAACCTACTGAGCCTGAACCCAAAACACAAAATCCTAAACCCTGAAACTTACAACTCTAAACCCTAAACCTAAAAAACCTAAAAACTTAAAACTAAACTAAATAAAACTTTAAAATAAAATAAATAGAAAAACCTAAACCTAAATATAATAACAAATTAAATAAAAATAAAAACCTAAACTAAAACCTAAGCCTAAACCTAGAAATAAAATAAAATAAAAAATCAAAGCTAAATAAAAATAAAATAAACAGAAACCCAAACTAAACTAAAAAATAAATTAAACCTAAAAAACAAAAAACCTAAATGAAATAAGAATTAAACATAAAATAAACCTAAAATAAAATAAAATAAGAACTAAATAAAAACCTAAACCTAAAAAATAAACCTAAAAAAAAAACCTAAACCCTGAACTAAAAAAAAGAAAAAAAAACTAAACCTAAAATAAAAACTAAATAAACTAAATAAATAAACCTAAACCTAAACCAAAATACCCCTAAACCTAAACCAAAATAACCCTAAAGCCTAAACCATAAACCGTAAAGCTTAAAAACCAAAAATAAATAAAACTAAAAAATAAAATAAATAAATAAACTTAAACTTAAATAAAATAGAACTATAAGATAAAATAAAAACCTAAACTAAACCTAAACTAAACTAAAAATCTAAACTTAAAATAAAAATAAAAAACTAAAAACTAAAAAAAACTAAAATTATTAAAAACCTAAACTAAACTATAAAATTAAATAAACCTTAAAATAAAAAACTTAAATAAAATAAAAACTAAACCTAAAATAAAAATAAAATAAACCAAAAATAAAATAAAATAAAAACTAAATAAAAACCTAAACCTGAAAAATAAACCAAAATCTTAAACAAAAAACCTAAACCTAAAATAAAAATAAAATAAATCCAAACCTAAACTCAAAAATAAAATAAACCTAAAAATAAAATACCTAAATAAAATAAAAATTAAATGCAAAATAAAAATAAAATAAACCTAAAATAAAATAAAATAAAAACTAAATAAAATCCTAAACCTAAAAATAAATAAAAAAGAAAACCTAATCCCTAAACTATAAATAAATAAATAAACCTAAAATAAACATAAAATAAACTAAATAAAATAATCCTAAACCTAAAATAAAATAACCATAAACCCTAAACTGTAAACTAACCATAATCCCTAAAAATCTAAAATCCTGAACCTAAACTAAATAAAACCTAAAAATAAAATAAATAAATAAACTTAATCCTAAATAAAATAAAACAATAAGATGAAATAAAAACCTAAACTAAAGCCTAAACCTAAACCTAAACCTAATAATAAAATAAAATAATAATTTAAACAAAACTAAAAAATAAAATAAACCTAAAAATAAAAAAACATAAATAAAATAAAAATGAAACCTAAAATAAAAAAAATAAACCTAAATAAGATAAAATATAAACTAAATAAAAACCTAAACGTAAAAAATAAACTTAAAAATACATAAAAATTCAAACCTAAATCGTAAACTTAAAAAAAACCTAAACCTAAAATAAAAATAAAATAAACCTAAACTTAAACTAAAATAAACTAAACTAAAATAAATAAAACCTAAACCTAAACTTAAAATAAACTAAACCTAAACTTGAACCTAAACTAAGTAAAAGAAATAAACTAAAAAGAAACCTAAATCTAAATTAAAAAATCAAACCTAAAAATAAACCTTAAATAAAAACCTAAAACCTAAACCTAAACCTTAAAATAAAAAATAAAACATAAACCTAAAAAATAAAATATAAATAAAATTAAACTAAAAAATAAACTAAACTTAAACCTAAACCTAAAAAATAAACTAAAATAAAAAACCTAAACTAAAATAAATAAACTAAACTAAATGAAAATAAAAATAAACCTAAAACTAAATAACTAATAATAACTAATAAGCAACTTACTATTTACTATTAAACCTAACTAATAAATAACTAACTAATAAAACTAACTAATAAACTAATAAACTAAAACTAAAACTAAAACTAATAACTAAAAATAATAATACTAATAACTAATAATAACTAAAACCTAAATAAAACTAACTAATAAATGAAATAACTAATAACTAATAATAATTAATAAGTAACTTATAATAATAATAATAAAATAATAAAACTAAAAACAAAACATAATTAATAATAACTAAAATAACTAAACCAAAATTAATAATAATAACTAATAACTAATAATAATAAAACTAATAAACTAATAAAACTAACTAAACATAACTAATAAAAACTAACTAAATTAATTAAATAAACTAATAACTAAATAACTAAAAATAACTAAATAAATTAATATAAACTAAATAATAAATAAATAATAATAAAAAATAAATAAGTAAACTAATAAATAATAAAACTAATAACTAAATAAAATAATAATAATTAATAATAATAATAATAAACTAATAAAACTAAAAATAAACCTAATAAATAACTAATAAAACTAAAAACCTAATAAAATGAATAATTAATAGTAATTAACTAAAACTAATAATTAATAAACTAATAATAAACTAAAATTAATAAGACCTAATAACTAATAAAACTAATAAAAATAATTAATAATAATAATAAAACAAATAAAACTAATAAATAAAACTAATAATAATAAACTAAAACAAATAATAATAACTAAACTAACTAACTAATAAACTAATATTAATGAAATTAATAAAACTAATTAAACTAATAAACTAATAACTAATAACTAAACCTAAACTAATAACTAACTAATAAACTAAAAAAACTAATAACTAATAAAACTAAAATAACTAACTAAACTAATAAAACAAATAATAATAACCTAATAAATAACTAAACTAATAATAACTAATAACTAATTAATAACTAATAACTAAACTAATAAAAACTAAACCAAAAACTAAAACTAACTAACTAATAAACTGATAAAACTAAAAAGCTAAATAACTAAACTAATTAATAATAATAAAAATAAAATTAATAAATTAATAATAATAACTAACTCGCTAATAAAAATAAAAGTAATAATAATAAACTAATAAAATAATAAAACTAATAAACTATTAAAACTAATAAACTAAAAACTAACTAATAAAACTTAAACTAATAACTAATAACTAAATAAAACTAATAAGTCAAACTAAAATTAACTATAACTAAAACTGATAACTAAATAAAATTATTAATAAACTAATAACTAAATAACTAATAAACTAATAAACTAAAAACTAAACTAAATTAAAACTAATAAGCCTAATAACTAATAATAAAACTAAACTAACAATAATAACTAAAAAACTAATAAAATAACTAAACTAATAACTAATAAAACTAACTAATAATAACTAAAACTAAAAAACTAACTAATAATAAACATAAAACTAATTAATAAAGTAATAATAATAATTAATAAAATAATTAAACTAATAACTAATAACTAATAATATATTAATGAAACTAAAATAAATAATAACTAAAAACTAAATAACTAACTAATAATGCTAATAACTAATACAAAACTAAAAAACTAACAAAACTATAAAACCAAAACTAATAAACTAAATAAACCAATAATAAAAAACTAAACTAATAAATAAATAACTAATAAAACTAATAATAACAAACTAATAACTAAACTAATAAAACTAACTAATATAACTAAAAACCTAATTAATAACTAACCAACAAACTAATAAAATAATAAATAAACTAAACCTAATAATAATAACTAAAAATTAATAATAACTAAAAACTAATTAATATATACTAATAAACTAACTAATAATAATAATAACTAACTAATAAACTAATAACTAAACTAATAACTAAAATCTAATAATAACTAAACAAACTAATAATAAAAACAACTAAAAAAACTAACTGAACTAACTAAAATTAGCTAATTAACAAAACCTAAAACTAATAAACTAATAACTAACTAATAAACTAATAAATAAACTAATAAAAGTAATAAACTAATAATAACTAAAATGAAATAACTAAATAAAAAAACTAAATAACTAAACTAATAAACTGAACAAATAACTAATAAAGCCAACTAATAACTAATAATAATTACTAATAATGAATAATAACTAATAATAACTAATAACCTAATAACTAATAAAACTAACTAACTAATAATAAGAAAAACTAATAAAATAAAAATAACTAAACAAATAACTAAATGTGAACTAATAAAACTAATAATAAAAACTAATAAACTAATAAACTAAACCAAATAATTAATAAAACTAATAACTAATAATAATTAATAAATAATAATAACTAATAAATAAATAATTAAAACTAACTAAAACTAATAACTAATAACTAATAACTAAACTAATAAACTAATAACTAAAAACACGATAAACTAACCAACTAATAATAACTAATAAATCCTAAACTAATAACTAAAATAAACTAAACTGACTAGATAAAAGCCTAAAATAAACTATAATAAATAAACTAACTAAAACCTAAAATAAATAATAACTAATTAAACTAATAAATAAATAACTAATAATAAATAACTAAACTAATAAAAACTAATAAACTAAAATAAATAATAATAACTAATAAAACTAATAACTAATAACTAATAACTAATAACTAATAATAACTAATAATACTAACTATAATAAATAAACTAATAAATCTAAATAAATAACTAAAAATAAAGAGAACAAATAACTAATAATAACTAAAAATAATAACTAACTAATAATACAACTAATAATAACTAATAAAGATTAATAATTAAATAACTAATAATTAAATAAATTAATAACTAAATAAAACTAAAATAACTAATACATGCTAAAACCTAAACTAATAATTAATAACTAAACCTAAAATAAAAACTAATAAACATAATAATAAAACTAATAACTAATAAACCTAAAACTAACTAATAAAACATATTAAAACTAATAACTAATAATAATAACTAACTAATAATAATAAATAATAATAAACTAATACTAATAAAACTAATAACTAATTAAATAAAACTATAACTAATAACTAAAACCTAATAAATAAATAAAAAACTAATAAAAACTAAATACCAATAAATTAAAATAAAAGTAATAAACTAAACTAATAAAATAATAAAACTAAATACTAATAACTAATAACTAAACCTAAACCTAAAACTAATAATAATAAACTAAACTAACTAAATAAACTAATAAGTAAATAACAATTAAAATAATAAACTAATAAATAATAAAACTTAAAAACTAATAATAAAACTAAACCTAATAAACTAATAAACTAATAATAATAACTAATAACTAAACTAATAACTAACTAATAATTAACTAATGACTAAAACTAATAAGTAATAATAAATTAATAATAAAACTAATAATAATAACTAATAAAATTAACTACACTAATAACTAAACTAAACTAAAAAACCTAATAACTAAAAGCATAAACCTATTAAGAACTAATAACTAAACTAAATAACTAAACTAATAAACTAAACTAATAAAACTAAACTAATAATAACTAAACTAATAATTATAAAAAACTAATAACTAACTAAATAATAAAAAAAAGAATAAATAACTAATAACTAATAACTAATAACTTAAAATCCATCATTAATAAACTAATAAAATTAATAACTAGCTAATAACTAAAACAAAAAAAACTAACTAATAAATAATAACTAATAAAAACTAATAACTAATAACTAATAACTAATAAACTAAACTAAGAACTTACTAATAACTAAATATTAAAATAATAACTAATAACTAACTAATCTAAATAACTAAACAAATAACTAAACTAATAAACTAGTAATAACTAAGAACTAACTAATAATAATAACTAACTAATAACTAAACTAAAACATAAAACTAAAAGCAATAAATAATCTAATAACTATTAATAACTAAACTAATAAATGATAAACTAATAAACTAATAACCAATTAATAACTAACTAAAACTAATAATAACTAACTAATAAACTAATAATAATAACTAATAACAAAACTAATAAACTAATAAATGAATAAACTTATAACTAATAAACTAAATAAAACTAAAACTAACTAATAATTAATAAACTAAAATAATAAACTAATTAACCTAATCTAATAATAATAATAATGACTATAATAATAATAATAATTAATAAACTAACTAATAAACTAATAATAATTAATAAACTAATACCAATAAATAACAATAACTAATAAAATAAACTAACTAACTAATAATAACTAAAAAAAAACCTAAAACTAATAAACTAATAAATAAAAAATAAAACTATAAAACTAATGACCAACTAATAAAACTAAACTAACTAATAATAAATAATAACTAAAACTAATAATATTAACTATTTAATAAGTTAATAACTAAAACTAAAACTAACTAAAATAACTAATAACTAAATTAACTAAGTAATAATAACTAATAATAAAACTAACTAATAAATAATAAAATAACTATAACTAAACTAAACTAAACTAACTAAAACTAATAATAATAAAGCTATCTAAGATAACTAATAAAACTAAATAATGCGGTTAATAAACTAAAAAACTAATAAAATAATAAATAAACTAAAAACTAATAACTAATAACTAATAACTAATAAACTAATAATAATAATAAGACCTAACTAATAATAACTAAACTAAATAAAAACTAAAAACTAAAAAGCTAAACTAACTAACTAAAAACTAAAAACTAAACTAACTAATAACTAAAAATAATAATAAAACTAGCAAACTAAAACTATTAAAACTAAACTAAAAATAAACTAATAATAACTAAACTAATAACTAAACTAATAACTAATTATTAATAACTAATAATAAACTAACTAAAATAATAATTAATAAACTAATTAATAACTAATAATAATAAACTAATAAAAACTAATAAATTAAACTAGCTAAAAATAAACTAACTAACTAAATTAACTAACTAAACTAACTAACTAATAACTAACTAACTAATAACTAAATAATAACTAACTAACTAGACTAATAAAACTAACTAACAAATAATTAATAAATTAATAAATTAAATAACTAAATAGTAATAAAATAACTAACTAAAACTAATATCTAAACTAATAACTAATAAACTAATAATAAATAAAACTAAAATTAATAACTAATAATAATAAATAACCTAGACTAAATAACTAATAATAATAATAACTATTAACTAAAATTAATAAACTAATAAACTAAGAAAACAACTAAACTAACTTAACTAAATAACTAAACTAATAAAATAAAATAAAAATAATAAACTAATAATAACTAAACTAATAACTAAAATAAACTAAATAACTAATAATAAAAAAAATAATAAACTAAAACTAATAACTAACTCAAACTAATATAAAAACTAATAATGAATAATAAATAATAATAAATTAAATAACTAATTAACCTAAAAAAATAATAAAACTTAATAAACTAATAACTAATACAACTAATAATAACTATATAAAAATAATAATAACTTAAAAACTAAAACTAAACTAATAACTAACTTAAATAATAACTAACTTATAACTAAATAAAAAACTAAATAAAATAATAAACTAATAATAAAACTAATAATAATAATAACTAATAAAAACTAAACTAATAACTAATAAATAACTAACTAAAACTAATAATAATAACTAATAAAACTAACTAATAACTAAACTAATAAAGTAAAAACTAAAACTAATAATTAACTAATAAAACTAAATAAATCAATAATAATAACTAACTAATAAACTAATAAAAACTAATAACTAATAATAAAACTAATAATAATAACTAACTAAAAAACTAAACTAATAATAATAACTAAACTAATAAACTAATAACTAAATAATAAAATTAAAACTTAATAATAACTAAAAAACTAAACTAATAAACTAACAAACTAATAAAAACCTAATAACTAAACAAATAAAATAAATAATAATAATAATAAACTAATAACTAATAAAAAACTAATAACTAAAACTAATTAATAATAAACTAACTAATAATAAAAATAAACTAAATAAACTAATAACTAAAAACTAAACTAATAATAATAAAACTAAAACTAATAATTAAATAACTAAATAACTAACTAATAATAAATAAATAAAATAAATAACTAATAACCTAATAATAATAATAACTAAACAAATAAATAAATTAAAATTAATAAAACTAATAATAACCTAAACTAATAAAACTAATAAACTAATAAAATAACTAATAAAACTAATAAACTAATAATAATAATAATAAACTAATTACTAAAATAATAACTAAATTAATAATAATAAAACTAAATAAATAAATAAACTCATAACTAATAATAATTAAAGTAATAATAATAAACTAAAACATAAAAACTAATAACTAATAAAAATAATAAACTAACTAATAAAACTAAAATCTAAATAAACTTATAACTAACTAATAAAATTGACTAATAAACTAAAACTAATAATAAAACTAAAACCTAATCCTAAACTAATAAAAGTCATAATAATAACTAATAAATAAAACTAATAATAAAACTAACAACTAAACTAATAACTAACTAAACTAAAACCTAAAAACTAAATTATAAAATTAAAATAACTAAACTAATAACTAATAAATAAACTAAATAACTAAACTAATAACTAGTAACAAATAATAACTAACTAACTAATAAAAAACTAATAACTAATAATAACTAAATATAACTAAACTAAAAACTAATAATAATAACTAACTAAAATTAATAACTAATAACTAAACTAATAACTTATAATAAAACTAATAAACTAATTAACTAATAACTAATAAAAACTAATAACTAACTAAAAAACTAAATAAACTAATAAAACTAATACTAATAATAATAATAATAATAACTAATAATAAAATAATAAATAATAAATAATAAAACTAATAATAAACTAATTAACTAATAGCTAAAAACTAACTAATAAATTACTAATAAAACTATAATAACTAAATAACTAAACTAATAATAAATTAATAACTAAATAAATAACTAATAAAATGAAAAAAAACTAACTAATAAAACTAAAATAATAAACTAACTAATAAAACTAAAAAACTAAACTAATAAACTAATAATAACTAATAACTAATAACTAAAATAAAAAAATTAAACTAACTATAACTAATAATAAAATTAAACTAACTAACAACTAATAACTAAACTAAAACTAAAGAAAAACTAAATAATAAATAAACTAATAACTAACTAATGACTAAAACTAAAAACTAATAAACTGATAACTAATAAAAACTAATAAAACTAATAAATAATAACAAATAATACCTAATAATTAAGGTAAAAACTAAACTTAATAACTAATAAACCAAATAATAACTAACTAAAAATAAATAGATCTAACTAAAATAAATTAATAAACTAAATAACTAATAATTAATAACTAAAATAAAAACTAAACTAATAACCAATAAAACTAAATAAACTAATAAACCTAACTAATAACTAAACTAATAAACTAAAAAACTAATAATAACTAAACTAATAATAAACTAATAAAACTAATAAAACTAATAAAGCTAATAATAATTAAAAAGCCTAATAAAATAAACAAATAACTAATAAAACCTAATAACTAATAATTAATAGCTAATAGCTAAAATAATAGCTTATAATAAATAATAACTAATAATAAGAATAAAATAATAATAATAAAAATAAATAATTAACTAATAATAACTAAACTAAACCTAAATTAACTAAATAATAATTAACAAAATAATAACTAATAAAACCTAATAACTAATAACTAATAACTATAACTAAAATAATAACTAATAATAACTAATAACTAATAACTAATAACTAATAGCTAAAATAATAATTAATAATAATAACTAATAATAAAAAAAAATAATAATAAGAAAACTAAATAACTAATTAATAATAACTAAACTAAACCTAAATTAACTAAATAATTACCAACTAAATAATAATTAAATAACTAATAATAAAACTAATAACTAATAAAAACTAATAACTAATAAAAACTAATAACTAAATAAAAATAAAAAAATAAAAACTAAAACTAATAACTAATAACTGATAATAAACTAAAAACTAATACTAACTAATTAATAACTAATAACTAACTAATAAATAAAATCTAATAAACTAAAAAACTAACTAAACTAATACCTAATAAAACTAACTAACTAATAAAAATAACTAAATAAAGCTAATAACTAAACATAATAACTAATAATAAATAAATAATAATAACTAAAAACTAAAACTAAACTAATAATTAATAAAATTAATCACTAAACCAATAAACTAATAATAATAACTAATAACCAAAAAAACTAATAAAACTAACTAATAATAAAACTAATAAATAATAACTAACTAATAACTAATAATAAATAATAATAATAACTAATTACTAATAAATAATAACTAAACCAAACTAACCTAAAAACTAATAATAATAACTAATAACTAAAATAATAATAACTAAACTAAAATAACTAAATTAATTAATAAATAAACTAATAAAACTAAATAACTTATAAACCTAAATAACTAATAGCTAATAACTATAACTAATAACTAATAACTAAATAATAAAATAGTAAACTAATAAAATAACTAAACTAATAACTAATAAATAATAAAACTAATAAAATAAAACTAACAAACTAAACTAATAAATAAACTAATAACTAATAAAAACTAATAAATAAAAATAATAACTAATAATTAACTAATAATAACAAATAAATAAACTAACTAACTAAACTAATAATTGATAATAATAACTAAACTAATAACTAATAACTAATAATAAAGCTAATATAATTAAGAAAATAATAATAATAACTAATAAAATAATAAAACTAACTAAACTAAACTAAATAATCAACTAACTAAATAAATAATAAAATAACTAAACTAAAACTAAATAATAAAACTAAATAATAACTAATAACTAATAAATAATAAATAACTAACTAACTAATAAACTAACTATAACCTAAATATTAATAAAACTAAAACCTAAAACTAAATAACTAATAATAATAATAATAACTAAGAATAAATATAACTAATAAACTAACTAATAATAATAACTAATAAATAAATAAACTAAATAAACTAATAACTAAATAACTAAACTAATAAATTAATAAAAACTAATAACTACAAATAACAAATAAAACTAATAACTACTAACTAATAACTAACCTTATAACTAATAAATAAATTAATAAAATAACTAAAACTAAATTAAATAATAAAACTAAAAAATAACTAAAACTAAACTAAAAATATAATAAATAATAAACTAATAAAACTAATAACTAACTAATAATAAACTAATAAACTAACTAACTAAAAATAATATTTAATAAACTGAAATAAAATTAATAAAAAACTAAACTAAATACTAACTAACTAATAATAATAACATAACTAACTAATAACTAATAACTAAACTAATAATAATAAACTAATAACTAACTGAATAACTAATAAAACTAAATAATAATAACTAATAATAATAACTAATAACTAATAACTAGCTAACTAAACTAATAACTAAATAAACTAACTAATAACTAAAACTAATAACTAACAAAAAACTAAACTAAAATAATAAAACTAATAATAATTAAAATAACTAAACTAATAACTAAATAATAAAACTAAACTAATAACTAAAAAACTATAATAACTAAACTAATAACTAATAAATAACTAAACTAATAACTAATAATAAACTAAATAACTAAATAATTAACTAATAAATAACTATATAAAAACTAATAAACTAATAAGTAATAACTAAACTAAAAAATAAAAACTAAACTAATAATAAAACATAATAAAAAAATTAATATACTAAATTAATAACTAATAACTAACTAATAAATAAACTAACTAAAAACTAATACTAAAACTAAACTAATAAAACCTAATAAAACTAATAAAATAACTAACTAAATAACTAACTGAACTAGTAATAACTAAATAATAACTAACTAAATAAAAATTAATAACTAAACTAAAACCTAATAACTAATTAATAAACTAATAATAAACTAAAACTAATAACTAATAAACTAATAACTAAAAATAACTAAACTAATAACTAATAACAAATAAAATAACTAACTAATTATAACTAATAAACTAATAACTAACTAACTAATAACTAACTAATAAACTAAAACTAATAAATAAACCTAAAAATAAAACAAAAATAATAACTAAATAACTATAATAAACTAATAACTAAACTAATAAACTAATAACTAAAACTAACTAATAATAAACCTAATAAACTAAAAAAAATAACTAACTAAACCTAAAACTAATAAACTAATAACTAAACTAATAGCTAATAATAACTAATAAAATTAATAAACTAAAAACTAAACTAAAACTAAACTAAAAACTAACTAACTAATAACTAATAACTAATAAACTAAATAACAATTAACTAAAAACTAATAATAACTAATAACTAACTAACCTAATAAAACTAAGAACTAATAACTAATAAACTAATAAAACTAATAACTAATAATAATAACTAATAATAAAATAACCTAATAATAATAATTAACTAAAACTAATAATAGATAAACTAATAAACTAATAACCTAATAAAACTAAATAACTAAACTAATAACTAATAATAACTAATAAACTATTAATAATACTAACACTTAATAACATAAAAATTAAAACTAATAATTAACTAATAACTAAACTAATAAATAAAAACTAAAAATCATAAACTTGTAACTAATAACTAAAAAGCTAAATGACTTATACCTAAAAAAAACTAATAATAAATAAACTAATAACTAATAATAACTAATAAAACTAACTAATAAAACTAAATAACCTATTAACAAATAACTAACTAATAATAACTAACTAAAACTAATAAGTAATAATAAAAGTAATAATTAAACAAACAACTAACTAATAACTAATAACTAACTAAAAACTAAACTAACTAACTAACTAAAACTAACTAAACAAATAACTAACTAAGAAACTAATAATAATAACCAAACTAATAACTAACTAATAATTGAACTAAAAACTAACTAACTAATAATTAAACCTAATAACTAAACTAATAACTAAATAATAACTAAACAAAATAACTAAAAACTTAAAACTAATAACTAATAATAATAATTAAACTAAACTATTAAAATAATAACTAAATAATAATAATAATAAATCTAAAACTAACTAATAACTAATAAAAAACTAATAATAACTAATAAGCTAATAAACTAAATAACTAATAATAATAATAATAATAAACTAAACTAATAACTAATAATAACTAATTAAACTAACTAAGCAAATAATAAAAAACTAATTAAACAAATAAACTAATAATAACTAACTAATAAATAATAAAAACTAAATAACTAACTATAAACAAATAAAAACTAAACCTAATAATCTAACAATCTAATAAACTAATAATTAATAACTAATAAAAACTAATAACTAAACTAATAATAATAATTAAATAACTAATAAACTAATAATTAATAACTAAAGTAATAAAACTAACTAACTAACTAAAATAATAATAAAACTAAAAACTAAACTAATAAACTAATAAATAATAACTAATAACTAATAAAACTAAATAACTAACTAATAACTAACTAATAATTAAAAACTAATAAACTAATAACTAAACTAAAAAAAAACAACTAATAATAATAAACTAATAATAAATAAACTAACTAATAACTAACTAATAACTAAACTAACTAAACTAATAAACTAATAATAACCTAGTAACTAATTGCTAAACTAATAAATGAATAACTAATAACTAAATAATAACTTAATAAAACTAATAATAAATAAATAAACTAATAACTGATAACTAATAAACTAATAAACTAATAATATAAGTAACTAAGAATAATAAAACTAAATAATATAGACTAACTAATAATAATAATAATAGTAATAACTAAACTAATAACTAATAATAACTAAAAACTAATAATAATGAATTAAAACTAAAACTAATAAACTATTAAAAATAAATTAATAACTAATAAACTAACAACAATAACTAATAAACTAATAAAAATAAACTAATTAACTAATAACTAAACTAAAATATAACTAACTAATAATAACTAATAAAACTAATAATAACTAAACTAATAAACTAACAAAAAACTAACTAAACTAATAACTAATAACTTACTAAACTAACTAATAATAATAGTAATAATAACTAATAACTAATAACTAATAATAACTAACTAATAATAAAACTGAGAACTAATAGCTATCTAATAAACTAAATAACTAACAATAATAACTAACTAACTAATAACTAATAAACTAATAACTATCTAACTAATAATAACTAACTAGCTAATAAACTAATAATAAACTAATAAATTAATAAGTAATAACTAATAATAACTAGTAATAATAAATTAAATAAGCTAATAATAACTAACTAATAAACTAAATAACTAACTAATAATTAATAAAATAATAAAACTAATAAACTAAATAATCTAATAAACTAATAATAATAACTTAACTAATAACTAAACCAATAAGTAACTAAATAATAACTAATACTAACTAAAGCGAAAACTAAACTAAACTAAAACTAATTAACTAAACTAATAATAACTAATAACTAATTAATAATAACTAACTAAAAAACTAAAACTAATGGACTAATAACTAAAATAGCTAATAACTAATAACTAATAAAAATAATAATAAACTCAACCAACTAAATTAATAAACCAATAAACAATAAACTAACAAACTAACTAACTAATGAATAATAATAAATACTAATAACTAAACTAAAAACCTAATAACTAAAACTAAATAAATAAACTAATAAATAATAAAAACTAATAAAATTAATAATAATAACTAAACTAATAAATAAACCTAAATAACTAAACTAACTAATAACTAAATTAATAAATTAAAACTAAATAAACTAACTAATTAATAATTGATAACTAATAAATAACTAAAATAATAAACTAATAATAAATTAAATCTATTAACTAATAATGATAAAAAATAATAAAAAATAAAACTAACTAACTAATAAATAACTAATAATAATAAAACTAATAACTACATAACTAATAAACTAATAAAACTAAAAACTAAATAAAACTAATATCTAATATATTAAATAACTAAATAAAACTAATAACCTAAATAATAAATAACTAAACTAATAAATAATAACTAAAACTATTAATAATTACTAACTAATAATAATAACTAATAAAAAACTAACTAAACAAACATATAACTAATAAACTAAATCTAATATGTAATAATAATTAATAATAACTAAACTAATAACTAATAAAAGCTAATAAACTAAACAAATAAACTAATAACTAATAACTAAACCTAATAACTAATGACTAAACTAATAACTAAAATTAATAACTAATACTAATAACTAATAAAATAATAACTAATAAAATTAACTAACTAATAAAACTAATAACTAAACTAATAATTAACTAATAATAATAATAATAAACTAGAAAATGAAATAAATCTTATAAACTAAAAACTAAACTAATAATGACTAACTAGACTAAACTAATAACTAATAACTAACTAAACTAATAAACTAAACTAATAAGTAATAATAAATAAAAATAATAACTAATATTAATAAACTAAAAAACTAAAAAACTAAATAACTAACTAAAAACCTAAACTAATAACTAATAATAACTAATAATAAATAAATAATAATAATAAATTAAACTAATAAAAAACAACTAAATAAAACTAATAACAAATAATAATAATTAAACTAACTATGTAATAAATAACTAAAAACTAAACTAATAACTAATAATAATAACTAAAAAACTAATACAAAATAACTAATAACTAATAATAGTAAACTATAACTAATAACTAATAACTAAACTAAACTAATAACTAACTAAAAAGTAAAAAAAGAACTAAATAATAAATAAACTAAAAAGCTAATAGACTAATAACTAATAACTAACATAAAAATTAATAAACTAAAACTAATAATAACTAAACTAATAACTAGTAAACTACTAAATAATAAATTTATAACTAAACAAAAAATAAACTGATAAAACTAATAACTAAATAATTAAAAACTAATAATTAATAACTAACTAAAATAAATAAACAAATAAACTAATAAACTAAAACCTAATAAAATAAACCTAAATTAACTAAAATAATAATAAATAATAAATAAGCTTAATAACTAATAAACTAATAACAAAACTAATAATAAAAAACTAAAAACCTAAATAACTAAACTAATATAACTAATAACTAATAACTAACTAATAAACTAATAACTAAATAATAATTAAATAATAACTAATAACTTACTAAAAACTAATAAATAAACTAAAAAACTAAATAACAAAAAACTAATAATAAAACTATTAAGTAAAATAACTAAACTAATAAACTAAAAATAAAATTAATAATTAATAAACTAATAATAACTAAACTCTAAGAACATATAAACCTAAACCAAAACTAAATAAAACCTAAATAAAAAATAAATAATAAATAAATTAAAAAACCTAAACCTAAATAAAATAAATACCTCAACTAAAACATAAAAATTGAAACCTAAACTAAAAGGTAAAATCAATTTACTAAATAAACCTAAGCCTATCGATTTTCTTAATTTAATAATAATAATAAATTAATTAATTAATTATTTTATAAATAACCCTAACTCTAAATGCTAAACCCTAAACCCTAAAAACTCTAAACCCTAAACACTAAACCTTAAAAGTCACCCTAAATCCTAAACCCTGAAACCTATAACTCTAAACCCTAAACCCCAATCCCTAAACCCTAAAAACCTAAAAACCTAAACCTAAACTAAATAAAACTTAAAAATAAAATAAATAAATAAAATCTGAACCTAAATGAAATAATAAAATAAATTAAAATTAAAACCTAAACTAAAACTTAAGCCTAAACCTAGAAATAAAATGAAATAAAAAATAAAAGCTAAACTAAAATTAAATAAATAGAAACCTC
>CM038229.1:63272022-63347437 GCA_021442155.1 Cymbidium sinense | reverse complement strand
AGTTAGTTATTACTTTAGTTATTACTTTTTTAGTTATTAGTTAGTTATTTAGTTAGTTTTAGTTTTTAGTTATTAGTCTTATTAAATAGTTATTATTATTAGTTTTAGTTATTAGTTATTATTAGTTATTTTAGTTATTTTAGTTTAATTAGTTTAGTTTTTTAGTTAATAGTTTAGTTTTTTATTAGTTAGTTGTTATTATTAGTTTAGTTATTTAGTTTTATTTTTATTAGCTTAGTTATTAGTTTTATTAGTTTTTAGTAGTTTTTATTAGTTAGTTATTAGTTTTATTAGCTTAGTTTATTAGTTATTAGTTAGTTTTATTAGTTATTATTATTATTATTTAGTCATTATTATTATTACTATTAGATAGTTAGGTTTATTAGTTTTATTATTTTAGTTTATTAATTATTATTAGTTAGTTTTAGTTTTATTTAGTTTATTAGTTATTAGTTGTTAGTTATTAGTTTTATTAGTTTATTAGTTATTAGTTAGTTTTTATTATTATTAGTTAGTTATTATTAGTTATTATTATTAGTTTTAGTTAGTTATTCGTTGGTTATTAGTTTATTAGATTATTAGTTATTAGTTTAGTTATTAGTTTATTAAGTTTAGTTTTTTATGTTTTTAGGTAGTTAGTTAGTTATTAGTTTTAAGTTAGTTTATTATTATTTAGTTAGTTCTTAGTTATTACTAGTTTATTAGTTTTAGTTTAGTTATTATTAGTTATTATTAGTTTTAGTTATTTAGTTTAGTTATTATTTAGTTAGTATTAGTTATTAGTTCAGTTATTATTTTAATTTTATTTAGTTATTAGTAAGTTCTTAGTTTAGTTTATTAGTTATTAGTTTATTAGTTATTAGTTATTAGTTTTTATTAGTTTTTATTTACTAGTTAGTTTTTTTTTGTTTTAGTTATTAGTTAGTTATTAGTTTTATTAGTTTATGAATATTAGATTTTTAGTTATTAGTTATTTATTCTTTTTTATTATTTAGTTAGTTATTAGTTTTTTGTAATTATTAGTTTAGTTATTATTAGTTTAGTTTTATTAGTTTAGTTATTAGTTTAGTTTATTAGTTTAGTTATTTAGTTTAGTTATTAGTTTAGTTATTAGTTCTTTATAGGTTTAGGCTTTTAATTATTAGGTTTTTTAGTTTAGTTTAGTTATTAGTGTAGTTAGTTTTATTAGTTATTATTATTAGTTTTATTATTAATTTATTATTAGTTTTAGTTATTAGTTAGTTATTAGTTTAGTTATTAGTTATTAGTTAGTTATTATTATTAGTTTATTAGGTTTAGTTTTATTATTAGTTTTTAAGTTTTATTATTTATTAGTTTATTATTTTAATTAGTTAGTTTATTTATTAGTTTAGTATTTAGTATTTTGGTTAGTTAGTTTATTATTATTAGTTTTAGGTTTAGGTTTAGTTATTAGTTATTAGTTATTAGTTTTTTAGTTTTAGTTTATTATTTTATTAGTTTAGTTTATTACTTTTTTGTTATTTAATTTATTGGTTATTAGGTTTAGTTATTAGTTACTTTTTTTATTATTAGTTTATTAGGTTTTAGTTTATTAGTTATTTATCAATTTAGTTTTAATTAGTTTAGTTAGTTTATTAGTTTTAGTTTATTATTATTTATTATTATTAGCTTAGTTATTAGTTTATTAGTTAGTTATTAGTTTTAATATTAGGTTTATTAGTTTTAGTTTTAGGGTTTATTAGTTAGTTATTAGTTTTATTATTATGTTTATTAGTTTTTATTTTAGGTTTAGTTATTAGTTATTAGTTTTATTGGGTTTTAGTATAGTTATTATTAGTTATTAGTTAGTTATTTATTAGTTATTAATTTATTTAATTTTATTAGTTATTTAGTTATTAGTTTTATTAGTTAGTTATTAGCTTTATTTATTAGTTAGTTTTAGTTAGTTATTAGTTAGTTAGTTATTTTTAGTTATTATTAGTTATTTATTATTATTAGTTTTTAGTTATTTATTAGTTAGTTTTATTAGTTTATTAGTTAGTTAGTTAGTTTTATTAGTTAGTTATTAGTATTAGTTTTATTAATTATTTATTAGTTTTATTAGTTAGTTATTAGTTATTATTATTTAGTTTAGTTTATTAGTTTTTATTAGTTTAGTTATTTATTATTAGTTATTTATTTATTAGTTTTATTAGTTATTAGTTATTTAGGTTTTAGTTAGTATTTATTAGTTATTAGTTTTATTTAGTTTTTAGGCTTTTATTCAATTATTAGTTTAGTTTATTTTAGTTAGTTATTAGTTAGTTATTAGTTTAGGATTTATTAGTTATTATTAGTTAGTTTAGTTTATCAAGTTTTAGTTATTAGTTTATTAGTTTAGTTTTATTAGTTATTAGTTTTAGTTAGTTAGTTTTTAGTTATTATTATTATTGTTTATTATTAGTTATTATTAGTTATTAGTTTTTATTAGTTATTATTAGGTTTAGTTTATTAGTTTATTAGTTTTTTATTATTAGTTTTATTAGTTCATGTTTAGTTATTTATTAGTTTTTTTAGTTTTATTAGTTAGTTATTAGTTATTATTCATTATTAGTAATTATTATTAGTTATTAGTTAGCTTTATTAGTTATTTATTCAGTTTATTAGTTTAGTTATTTAGTTTTTTTACTTAGTTATTTCATTAGTTTTAGGTTTAGTTAGTTAGCTAATTTTAGTTAGTTTAGTTAGTTTTTTTAGTTATTTTTATTATTAGTTAGTTTAGTTATTAGTTTAGTTATTAGTTTATTAATTAGTTATTATTATTATTAGTTAGTTTATTAGTATATTTTAATTAGTTTTCAGTTAGTTACTAGTTTAGTTATTATTATTTTTAGTTATTATTATTAGGTTTGTTTATTTATTATTTTATTAGTTATTTATTAGTTTAGTTATTAATTAGTTTTTTAGTTAGTTAGTTATTAGTTAATTTTATTAGTTTAGTTATTAGTTTGTTATTATTAGTTTTTATTAGTTATTTATTTATTAGTTTAGTTTTTATTATTGGTTTATTTAGTTTATTAGTTTTTTGGTTTTATAGTTTTATTAGTTTAGTTAGTTTTTGTTTATTAGTTATTAGGTTTATTAGTTAGTTATTTAGTTTTAATTATTATTTATTTTAGTTTTATTAGTTATTAGTTATTAGTTTAATTATTCTATTAGTTATTATTATTAGTTTATTAGTTTAGCTATTAGTTATTATTAATAGTTAGTTTTTAGTTTATTATTAGTTAGTTTTTTAGTTTTAGTTATTATTAGTTAGTTTTATTAGTTATTAGTTTAGTTATTTTGTTAGTTTTTAAGGTATTAGTTATTTTATTATTAGTTTTAGCTATTTTTTTATTATCAATTATTATTATTAGTTTATTAGTTTTATTTATTAAGTTTTAGTTATTAGGTTTATTAGTTTAGTTATTTTGTTATTTAGTTATTATTATTATTAGTTTAGTTTTATTATTAGTTATTAGGCTTATTAGTTTTAATTTAGTTTAGTTTTTAGTTTATTAGTTATTTAGTTATTAGATTATTATTAGTTTTATTTAGTTATTAGTTTTAGTTATAGTTAATTTTAGTTTGTCTTATTAGTTTTATTTAGTTATTTGTTATTAGTTTAAGTTTATTAGTTAGTTTTTAGTTTATTAGTTTTAATAGTTTATTATTATTACTTTTATTTTTATTAGCAAGTTAGTTATTATTATTAATTTATTAGTTTTAGTTTTATTATTATTAGTTAGTTTAGTTAGTTAGCTTTTTAGTTTTATCAGTTTATTAATTAGTTAGTTTTAGTTTTTGGTTTAGTTTTTATTAGTTTAGTTATTAGTTGTTAGTTAGTTATTAATAGTTATTAGTTATTATTAATTTAGTTTAGTTATTTATTAGGTTATTATTATTTGTTTTATTAGTTTAGTTAGTTATTTTAGTTTTATTAGTTATTAGTTTTTTTTGTTTATTAGTTAGTTATTAGTTATTAGTTTATTAGTTTTATTAATTTCATTAATATTAGTTTATTAGTTAGTTAGTTTAGTTATTATTATTTAGTTTAGTTTATTATTATTAGTTTTATTTATTTTATTATTATTATTACATATTTTTATTAGTTTTATTAGTTATTAGGTTTCATTAATTTTAGTTTATTATTAGTTTATTAGTTATTAGTTTTAGTTAATTATTATTTGTTATTCATTTTATTAGGTTTTAATTTTTATTAGTTATTTATTAGGTTTAATTTTAGTTTCATTAGTTTATTATTATTATTATTAATTATTATTACTTTATTTAGTTATTAGTTTTATTAGTTATTTGTTTAGTTATTTATTTTTTATTATTTTTATTTATTATTTAGTTTATATTATTTTATTTAGTTATTTTTAGTTATTTAGTTATTAGTTTATTTAACTAATTTAGTTAGTTTTTATTAGTTATGTTTAGTTAGTTTTATTAGTTTATTAGTTTTATTATTATTAGTTATTAGTTATTATTATTATTAATTTTAGTTTAGTTAGTTTTAGTTATTATTAATTATGTTTTGTTTTTAGTTTTATTATTTTATTATTATTATTATTAGTTAGCCATTAATTATTATTAGTTATTAGTTATTTAGTTTATTAGTTAGTTTTATTTAGGTTTTTATTTATTATTAATTAATAGTATTATTATTTTTAGTTGTTAGTTTTAGTTTTAGTTTTTAGTTTATTAGTTAGTTTTATTAGTTAGTTATTTATTAGTTAGGTTTATTAGTAATTAGTTAGTTATTTATTAGTTATTATTAGTTATTTAGTTTTAGGTTTTTTTTATTTTTATTTAGTTTAGTTTATTTATTTTAGTTTAGGTTTTGTATTTTAGTTTACTTTTAGGTTTAGGTTTAAGTTTAGTTTATTTTTTAGTTTAATTTTAATTATATTTTATTTTTTAGGTTTAGGTTTTATTTTTTATTTTAAGGTTTAGGTTTAGGTTTTTATTTTAATTTTTTTAGGTTTAGGTTTTAGGTTTTTATTTAAGGTTTATTTTTAGGTTTGATTTTTTAATTTAGATTTAGGTTTATTTTTAGTTTATTTTCTTTTATTTAGTTTAGGTTCAGGTTTAGGATTAGTTTATTTTAAGTTTAAGTTTAGGTTTTATTTATTTTAGTTTAGTTTATTTTAGTTTAGGTTTTGGTTTTTTTTTTTATTTTTATTTTAGGTTTAGGTTTTTTTTTTAAGTTTACAGTTTAGGTTTTAATTTTTATTTATTTTTAAGTTTTTTTTACGTTTAGGTTTTTATTTAGTTTATTTTTTATTTTATTTAGGTTTTATTTATTTATTTTAGGTTTAATTTTTATTTTATTTATGTTTTTTATTTTTAGGTTTATTTTATTTTTTTTAGTTTAGTTCAAATTTTTATTTTATTTTATTATTAGGTTTAGGTTTAGGTTTAGGTTTAAGCTTTAGTTTAGGTTTTTATTTCATCTTATTATTTTATTTTATTTAGGCTTAAGTTTATTTATTTATTTTATTTTTAGGTTTTATTTAGTTTAGGTTCAGGCTGTTAGATTTTTAGGGATTATGGTTAGTTTACAGTTTAGGGTTTAGGGTTTATGGTTATTTTAGTTTAGGTTTAGTATTATTTTATTCTTATTTTAGGTTTATTTATTTATTTTTAGTTTAGGATTTAGGTTTTCTTTTTTATTTATTTTTAGGTTTAGGTTTTTATTTAGTTTTTATTTTATTTTATTTTAGGTTTATTTTATTTTTATTTTGCATTTAGTTTTTATTTTATTTAGGTTTTTTATTTTTAGGTTTATTTTATTTTTGAGTTTAGGTTTGGGATTATTTTATTTTTATTTTAGGTTTAGGTTTTTTTTTTGTTTAAGATTTTGGTTTATTTTTCAGGTTTAGGTTTTTATTTAGTTTTAATTTTATTTTTATTTTAGGTTTAGTTTTTATTTTATTTAAGTTTTTTATTTTAAGGTTTATTTAATTTTATAGTTTAGTTTAGGTTTTTAATAATTTTATTTTTGTTTAATTTTTATTTTTTTTATTTTTTTATTTTTTAAGTTTAGGATTTGGCTTAGGTTTAGGTTTAGGTTTAGTTTAGGTTTTTATTTTATCTTATTGTTCTATTTTATTTAGGTTTAGGTTTATTTATTTATTTTATTTTTTGGTTTTATTTATTTTAGGTTTTTAGGGTTTACGATTTATGGTTTAGGCTTTAGGGTTATTTTGGTTTAGGTTTAGGTTTATTTTATTTAGTTTTTATTTTAGGTTTGGTTTTTTTTCTTTTTTTTAGTTCAGGGTTTAGGTTTGTTTTTAGGTTTATTTTTTAGGTTTAGGTTTTTATTTAGTTCTTATTTTATTTTATTTTAGGTTTATTTTATGTTTAGTTTTTATTTCATTTACATTTTTTAATTTTTAGGTTTAATTTATTTTTAAGTTTAGTTTGGGTTTCTGTTTATTTTATTTTTATTTTTATTTAGCTTTGATTTTTTATTTTATTATTTTTCTAGGTTTAGGCTTAGGTTTTAGTTTAGGTTATTATTTTTATTTAATTTGTTATTATATTTAGGTTTAAGTTTTTCTATTTATTTTATTTCAAAGTTTTATTTAGTTTAGTTTTAAGTTTTTAGGTTTTTTGGGTTTAGGGTTTAGAGTTGTAGGTTTGAGTTTAGGGTTTTGCATTTTGGGTTCTAGGTTTTGGGTTTAGGGTTTAGGGTTTAAGTTGACTTCTAAGGTTTTATGGTTTAGGGTTTAGGGTTTAGGGTTCAGAGTTTTTAGGATTTAGGGTTTAGGGTTTAGGGTTAGGGTTATTTATTTATTTATTATTATTTTTAAATTAAGTAAACCAGTAAGCCAAGGTTTATTTATTTTATCTTTTAGTTTTGGTTTTCATTTTTATGTTTTTGTTGAGTTTTTTATTATATTTAGATTTAGTTGTATTTTTTATTTTTTATTTAGGTTTTATTTAGTTTTGGTTTAGGTTTTTAGTTTTTTGGAGTTTAGTTTTTAGTTTATTAGTTTAGTTATTTTAATTATTAGTTTTATTAAGTTTTTAGTTTATTAGTTTATTAGTTATTATTTATTTTTTTTAGTTTAGTTATTAGTTTTTATTTAGTTATTAGTTATTAGTTTATTAGTTTTATTTTTTTATTAGTTATTAGTTATATTAGGTTTATTATTTAGGTTTTTAGCTTTTTATTATTAGTTTAGTTATTAGTTTATTAGTTATTATTATTTTAGTTAGGTTAGGTATAGTTTATTAGGTTTTAGTTTATTAGATTATTAGTTTATTTATTTTAGTTAGTTATTAGTTATTAGTTTAGTTATTATTAGTTATTAGTTTTATGAATTTATTTTTATTAGTTAGTAGTTTATTATTTATTAGTTTATTAGTTATTAGTTTAGTTATTATTTTAATAATTTTATTAGTTATTTTTAGTATTAGTTTATTAGATTTTATATTAGTTATTAGCTATTAGGTTATTAGTTTTTTAGTTTATTTATTATTTTGTTTTTTTTACTTTTTTGGTTAGTTATTAGTTTAGTTTAGTTATTAGTTAGTTTTATTAGTTATTAGTTTTAGTTTATTATTATTTACCATTAGTTATTTTTTATTAGTTATTTAGTTATTATTATTAGTTATTAATTTTATTAGTTTGTTATTAGTTTAGTTATTAATTATTTTTTACTTAGTTATTAGTTTTAGTTAGTTATTTTTTTATTAGTTTATTTTATTATTATTATTTATTAGTATTTAGTTATTAGTTATTAGTTATTAGTTTTAGTTTAGGTTTTAAGTTAGTTATTTAGTTATTTAGTTAATTAGTTAGTTTAGTTATTTAGTTATTTATTTTATTATTATTAATTATTAGTTTTATTTATTATTACTTATTAGTTTAGTTTATTAGATTAGTTTGTTATTAGTTATTAGTTTAGTTTTTTAGTTTATTAGTTTTATTTAGTTATTTAGTTGATTATTATAATTAGTTAGTTATTATTATTATTATTTGTTTTAGTTTTCAATTTTATTAGTTAGTTAATATATTATTAGTTAGTTAGTTTTATTAGTTATTAGTTTATTAGTTATAACTATTAGTTATTAGTTTACTTATTAGTTGTTAGGTTTAGTTATTAGTTATTAGTTTATTAGCTTAGTTTATTAGTAATTAGTTTAGTTATTATAAGTTATTATTAGTTATTAGGTTTTATATTTTAATTATTAGTTAGTTTAGTTAGTTTTTTATTAGTTATTATTATTAGTTTTAGTTATTAGTTATTAGTGTAGTTGTTTATTAGTTAGGTTATTAGTTTTATTTAGTTATTTAGTTTATTGGATATTATTTTTATTTAATTTTTAATTTTATTAGTTATTTAGTTATTAGTTTTATTATTATTAGTTAGTTATTAGTTAGTTAGTTAGTTTTTTATTTTTTATTAGTTTTTTTATTATTAGTTATTAGTTTTTATTAGTTATTAGTTTATTATTTTAGTTATTTATTAGTTATTATTTATTAATTAGTTAGTTTATTTAATTTTAATTTATTAGTATAGTTATTACTTAGTTTAATTTTTTAGGCTTATTTATTAGTTTAGATATTATTATTAGTTTTATTAGTTTTTCTTAGTTATTAGTTTATTTATTTAGTTTTTGTTATTAGGTTTTTAGTTTAGTTAGTTAGTTTATTTATTATTTATTATTAGTTAGTTAGTTAGTTTTATTAGTTATTAATTTATTAGTTTAGTTAGTTTTAGTTTAGTTATTATTAGTTAGTTATTTAGTTATTAGGTTTAGTTATTAGTTATTTTTATTAGTTATTAGTTAGTATTAGTTGTTAATTTATTAGTTTATTTTTTTTAGTTAGTTATTAGTTATTAGTTATTAGTTATTATTATTTGTTTAGTTAGTTTATTAGGTTTACTTTTTAGTTTAGTTTTTCATTTTAGTTAGTTTTATTAGTTATTATTTTAGTTAGTTAGTTAGTTTTAGTTATTAGTTTAATTATTATTATTAGTTTATTAGTTTATTTAGTTTATTAGTTATTAGTAAGTTATTTAGTTTATTATTATTTGTTATTATTAGTTATTAGTTATTAGTTTATTAGTTTATTATTAATTTATTAACTAGTTAGTTATTATTAGTTATTAGTTTAGTTATTTTATTAGTTATTTATTAGTTACTTTTATTAATTATTAGTTTAGTTATTATTATTAGTTAGTTATTATTAGTTTAGTTTTTAGTTTTTTAGTTTTTTAGTTATTATTAGTTAGTTAGTTTTTAGTTTAGTTATTTTTTGTTATACTTATTGTTAGTTTTATTATTATTAGTTATTTAGAAAGTTTTGTTATTTAGTTATTTATTAATTAGTTATTAGTTTAGTTTTATTATTATTAGTTAGTTATTAGTTTATTTATTAGTATTATTATTATTAGTTACTTATTATTAGTTATTAGTTTTTAGTTTATTATAGTTATTATTATTAGTTATTAGTTATTAATTTTATTATTAGTTTATTAGTTATTAGTTATTATTTATTTGTTAGTTATTAGTTTTTCGTTGGTTAGTTATTATTATCAGTTTATTAGTTGGTTTTATTATTAGTTTAGTTAGTTATTAGTTATTAGGTTTTATTATTAGTTATTATTATTATTATTATTATTATTATTATTATTATTATTATTATTATTATTATTAGTTTAGTATGTTATTAGTTATTAGTTAGTTTATTAGTTTAGTTATTATTAGTTTTATTAATTATTATTAGTTAGTTCTATTTTAGTTTAGTTATTAGTTTATTAATTTATTTAGTTATTAGTTTATTAGTTTTTAGTTATTAGTTAATTTATTAGTTATTAGTTTATTAGTTTTATTAATTATTAGTTTAGTTTTAGTTATTAGTTATTTCATTAGTTATTATTAGTTATTAGTTATTTTTTAGTTTTTATTAGTTATTAATTTAGCTTTGATTGTTATTATTATTAGTTAGTTTATTATATTTACATTTATTATTATTAGTTTAATTATTTTATTATTTTATTAGTTATTAGTTATTTGTTTAGTTATTTACTATTAGTTTTATTAGGTTATTATTTAGTTATTAGTTATTAATTTATTATTTTAGCTATTACTTACTAGGATATTATTAGTTTATTAGTTTAGTTAGTTATTAGTTAGTTTAGTTATTAGTTATTAGTTAGTTTAGTTATTATTAGTTAGTTTTTATTTTTTAGTTATTAGTTAGTTTATTTATTAGTTTATTAAAAGTTTGTTGTTTAGTTTTATTAGTTATTAGTTTTACTTATTAGTTTATTAGTATAGTTTTTAGTTATTATTATTAATTAGTTATTAGTTTGTTAGTTAGTTTTATTACTTTAGTTTTTAGTTATTAATTTATTAGTTATTTGTTTATTATTTATTAGTTTAATTATTAGTTTTTATTAGTTATTAGTTATTAGTTTATTAGTTTATTAGTTTATTAGGTTTAGTTTTTTATTAGTTTTTAGTTAGTTATTTAGTTATTATTATTAGTTAGTTAGTTATTATTAGTTTGCTAGTTTTATTAGTTTTTTATAATTTGGTTAGTTAATTTTATTAGTTATTATTAGTTTAGTATTTTAGTTATTATTATTATTATTATTAGTTAGTTATTAAGTTTATTAGCTTATTAGTTATTATTAGTTTTTTTATTAGTTATTAGTTAGTTTTAGTTTTACTATTATTATTACTTAGTTATTTTTTTATTAGTTTAGTTAAGTTATTTTTATTAGTTATTAGTTAGTTATTAGTTTAGTTATTAGTTATTATTATTAGTTATTAGTTTATTAGTTTTAGTTTTTATTACTTATTTATTTAATTTATTATTAGTTATTAGTTTTAGTTAGTTATTATTAGTTTGTTATTAGTTATTAGTTTAGTTTTTCTAGTTATTAATTTAGTTATTATTAGTTTTTTAGTTTAGTTATTATAATTAGTTATTAGTTAGTTATTTATTTTATTAGTATATTAGTTTAGTTATTTAGCTTTAGTTATTATTAGTTATTTATTTAGTAAGTTAGTTTAGTTAGTTAGTTTTTATTATTTATTAATTTTATGAGCTAGTTATTAGTTTTCAGTTTAGTTAGTTATTTAGTTTTAAGTTTAATTATTATTAATTATTATTTTAGTTATCTAGTTATTTAGTTTTATTAGTTATTATTAGTTTATTTATTTATTAGTTTATTATTAGTTTTTAGTTAGGTTTTGAATTATTAGTTATATGTTTATGATATTTAGTTTTTATTTATTAGTTTAGTTATTAGTTAGTTATTAGTTACTAGTTTTATGTTATTAGTTAGTTTGTTTGTTTTATTATTACTTATTAGTTATTAGTTATTAGTTTATTAGTTTAGTTATTATTGGTTTTAGTTAGTTATTATTATTAGGTTTTTTTATTATTAGTTTTTATTATTAGGTTATTAGTTTTAGGTTTAGTTAGTTTAGTTAGTTTTTTAGTTATTTTTATTATTAGTTAGTCTAGTTATTATTTATTTTTAGTTATTAGTTTAGTTATTAGTTTATTAGTTAGATATTATTATTATTATTATTATTATTATTATTATTATTATTATTATTATTATTATTATTATCATTATTATTATTATTAGTTAGTTTATTAGTTTTTATTAATTAGTTTTTAGTTAGTTATTAGTTTAATTATTATTAGTTTTTAGTTATTATTATTAGGTTTAGTTTAGTTTATTATTTTATTAGTTCATTATTAGTTTAGTTATTAGTTTAGGTTTTTTAGTTAGTTAGTTTTATTAGTTTAATTATTAGTTATTTATTGTTAGTTATTATTAGTTATTAGTTTATTAGTTTATTAGTTTAGTTTTTATTATTAGTTTATTTTGTTTATTAGTTTTTTAATTTTATAGTTGTATTAGTTTAGATAGTTTTTGTTTATTAGTTATTAGGTTTATTAGTTAGTTAATTAGTTTTAGTTATTATTTATTTTATTTTTATTAGTTTATTATTAGTTATTAGTTATTACTTTAGTTATTTTATAAGTTATTATTTTTTTGGTTTATTAGTTATTAGGTATTATTTGTTAGTTAGTTTTTAGTTTATTATTAGTTAGTTTTTTAGTTTTAGTTATTATTAGTTAGTTTTATTAGTTATTAATTTACTATTTTATTTTGTTTAGTTAGTTTTATTAGTTATTAATAGTTAGTTATTAGTTTATTAGTTATTATTACTATATTTATTATTATTATTATTTTTTGTTAGTTAGTTTATTAGTTAGTTATTAGTTTTAGTTAATATTAGTTTTAGTATATTAGTTTATTTAGTTTAGTTATTAATTAGTTTGTTTAGTATTATTAGTTTTAGGTTTAGCTAGTAGTTTAGTTAGTTTTTTAGGTTTATTAGTTTTAGTTAGTATTTTAGTTTATTAATTATAAGTTTAGTTTGTTTTAGTTTTTTTAGTTATTAGTTTTGGGTAGTTATTAGTTTTTGGTTAGCTATTAGTTTATTAGTTTTATTAGTTTAATTATTTTATTTTTTTTTGGTTTTAGTTATTATTACTTATGGTTTATTATTATTATTTAGTTGTTAGTTTTAGTTAGTTATTAGTTATTATTAGTTAGTTAGTTATTGGTTAGTTAGGTTAATTAGTAGTTAGTTAATTAATTATTAGTTATTATTATTTATGTATAGTTATTATTATTAGTTTATTAGTTATTATTAGTTATTATTAGTTATTATTTAGTTTTAGTTAGTTTTATTAGTTTATTAGTTTGTGAGGTTTAGTTTTATTAGTCTATTAGTTTAGTTATTGAGTTTTATTAGTTTTATTTTAATATTTTATTTATTTTTAAGTTTTATTTTTAGGTTTATTTTTAAATTTAGGTTTTTTTTAGTTTTTATTTTATTTTATTTTAGGATTATTTTTTTTAATTTACATTTAGTTTTTATTTTATTTTGGTTTTTTATTTTGATGATTATTTTATTTTTTTAGTTTAGTTTACGTTTTTATTTATTTTATCTTACTTTAGTTTTTATTATTTATTTTATTTTATTTTTAGGTTTAGGTTTAAGTTTAGGTTTTAGTTTTAGTTTATGTTTTATCTTATTATTTATTTTATTTAGTTTTAAATTTATTTATTTATTTTATTTTTAGGTTTTATTTAGTTTAGGTTTAGTTATTAGTGAGTTTTATTATTTTTAGTTAGTTAATAGTAATTAGTTATTAGTTTTTTAGTTATTAGTTATTAGTTTATTTAGTTTATTATTATTAGTTTTTAGTTAGTTATTTATTATTAATTTAGTTTTATTAGTTATTTAGTTAGTTATTATTAGCCTTAGTTGTTAATTTATTTGTTAGTTAGTTTAGTTTAGTTAGTTAGTTTATTTAGTTTTTATTAGATATTAGTTATTATTATTAGTTTTAGTTTTATTAGTTATTAATTTAGTTATTAATTATTAGTTATTAGTTTTAGTTATTATTAGTTTAGGTTTAAGGCTAGTTATTAGTTAGTTATTAGTTTTTTTATTATTATTATTATCGTTTTATTAGTTTAATTAGTTGGTTATTAGTTTAGTTATTTATTTAGTTATTATTATTATTATATTATTACTATTGGTTTTATTTTTAGTTAGTTTTAGTTTTAGTTGGTTCTTATTATTAGTTTTATTAGTTTTATTAGTTTATTAGTTATTTTAGTTATTATTTATTAGTTTATTTATTAGTTTATTATTTAATTATTAGTTAGTTATTAGTTAGTTTAGTTATAGTTTATTATTTAGTTATTAGTTAGTTATTTTTTATTAGTTTAGTTTTTTATTATTAGTTATTATTTATTAGTTATTATTAGTTAGTTTATTAGTTTAGTTAGTTTATTTAGTTTTTATTAGTTTATTAATTTATTTTTATTAATTAGTTAGTTTATTATTATTTGGTTTTGGTTCTATTATTTTTTAATTTTTTATTAGGTTTAGTTTTATTATTTAGTTATTATTAGTTTATTATTAATGTTATGAGGATATTATTTTTATTTTTATTAGTTATTAGTTATTATTTATTATTAGTTATTTAGTTACTAGTTTTTAATTATTATTATTAGTTTATTAGTTTTTATTTAGTTTTAGTTATTTAGGTATTTATTAGTTAGTTATTTAGTTTTTAGTTATTATTTATTATAAGTTTTGTTATTTAGGTTATTAGTGTAGTTGATTATTAGTTATTAGTTTTATTAGTTATTAGTTATTAGCTTAGGTTATTAGTTTATTAGTTTAGTTATTAGTTTAGTTATTAGTTATTACTTTATTTTTATTAGTTTAGTTTAGTTTATTATTATTAGTTTTTATTAGTTAGTTAGTTAGTTAGTTTAGTTAGTTAGTTATTATTTAGTTATTAGTTAGTTATTATTAATTAGTTTATTATTAGTTATTATTATTAGTTGTTAGTTTATTAGTTATTGATTAGCTTTTAGTTAGTTTTATTATTATTATTAGTTTTAGTTAAAAATTATTATTAGTTTGTTTGCTAGTTATTATTAGTTATTAGTTTGGTTTTTTTATTAGCTAATTTATTATTATTATTATTTATATTTATTTATTATTAGTTATTAGTTTTTTAGTTAGTTTTTATTAGTTATTATTTATTATTAATTATTTATTTATTAATTATTAGTTTTATAAGTTATTTATTAGTTATTGGTTTATTATTTATTAGTTTAGTTAGTTATTTTGTTAATTATTATTAGCTTTTTATTAGTAATTAATTAGTTTTTTAGATAGTTAATTTTATTGGTTAATTTTATTATTTTATTAATAGTTATTAGTTTTTATTATTTAGTTAGTTATTAGTTTATTAGTTTAGTTATTTATATTTTAGTCTATTTATTAGCTTATTAGTTTTAGTTATTGGTTCTTAGTTTCATTTTATTAGTTTAGTAATTAGATATTTCATTTATTATTTGTTAGTTTTTTTAGTTTTTATTTGCTATTAGTTATTATTAGTTATTAGTTTTAGCTATTAGTTATTATTAGTTAGTTAATTTTAGTTATTAGTTTATCAGTTATTATCTTATTAGTTATTAATTATTTAGTTATTATTAGTTTTAGTTATTTACTTTATTAATTTAGTTATTTATTTAGTTTATTAGTTTATTTGTTTACTAGTTAGTTATTTTAATATTATTAGTTATTATTAGTTTATTAGTTTATTAATTAGTTTTATTAATTATTTAGTTTTGTTTATTAGTTATTTTAATTATTAGTTTTATTAGTTTTATTATTAGTTAGTTATTATTATTAGTTTAGGATTTAGGGTTTAGGGTTTTTAGGGTTTCAGGTTAAAGGTTTAGGTTTATCATTTTTTAAAATTTTTTTAATGTTTTTTAAATTAAATAAACGAGTTAGTTTAGGTTTATTTATTATTTATTTTAGTTTATTTTATTTTTATTTTTATTTATGTTTTTTTATTATTCTTTATCTTAGTTTATTTATTTTAGGTTTATTTATTTTAGTTTAGGTTTTTTATTTTAGTTTAGTTTTTAGGTGTAGGTTTAGGTTTAAGTCTAGTTTTTTAGTTTAGTTTCATTTTTATTTTATTTTTTAGCTTTAGTATTTATTTCTTATTTTTAGGTTTAAGTCTTTTATATTATATTTTTTAGGTTTAGTTTTTAGGTTTTTATTTTAGGTTTATTTTTAGTTTATTTTATTTTATTTAGTTTAGGTTTTGGTTTATGTTTACATTTTATTTATTTTAGTTTAGTTTATTTTAGTTTAGGTTTAAGTTTATTTATTTTTATTTTAGGTTTAGGTTTTTTTAAGTTTAGGGTTTAAGTTTTATTTTTTTAGTTATTTTTAGCCTTTTTTAGGTTTATTTTTTTAGGTTTAGGTTTTTATTTAGTTTTTATTTTATGTTATTTTAGGTTAATTTTATTTTTATTTTATGTTTAGTTTTTATTTTATTTTTAAGTTTAATTTAGGTTTTTAATAATTTTTTTTAGTTTAGTTTTTATTTTTATTTTAGGTTTAGGTTTAGGTTTAGATTTAGGTTTAGGTTTAGGTTATCATTTTATCTAATTTTTTTTTATTTTATTTAGGTTTAGGTTTATTTACTTATTTTTGTTTTTAGGTTTTATTTAGTTTAGGCTTAGGTTCTTAGGTCTTTAGGGTTTAAGGTTATTTTAGTTTAGCTTTAGGTTTATTTTATTTCATTTATTTTTTATTTGAGATTTAGTTTTTTTTATTTAGGGTTTAAGTTTTCTTTTTTATTTATTTTTAATTTTTATTTTTAGGTTTATTTTTTATGTTTAGGTTTTTATTTAGTTTTATTCTATTATATTTTAGGTTTATTTTATTTTATTTTACATTTAGTTTTTAGTTTATTTGGGTTTTTTATTTTTAGGTTTATTTTATTTTTTAGTTTAATTTAGGTTCTTATTTATTTTAGTTTTTATTTTTTATTTTATTTTATTTCTAGGTTTAGGTTTAGGTTTTTATTTTATCTTATTTATTTTATTTTATTTAGTTTTAGATTTATTTACATATTTTATTTTTAGGTTTTATTTAGTTTATGTTTAAGTTTTTAGGTTTTTAAGGTTTAAGGTTTAGGGTTATTTTAGTTTATCTTTAATTTCTTTTTATTTAGGTTTAGTTTAGTTTTTTTAGTTTAGGGTTTAGGTTTAATTTTTAGGTTTAGGTTTTTATTTAGTTTTTATTTTATTTTATGTTTAGTTTTTATTTTATTTAGGTTTTTTATTTTAAGGTTTATTTTATTTTTTAAATTAGTTTAAGTTTTTATTTATTTGGTTCTAGTTTAATTTTTATTTTTATTTTATTTTATTTATAGGTTTATGTTTAGGTCTTAGGTTTTTTTTATTTAAGTTTAGTTTTTTATTTATTTTTATTTTAAGTTTTATTTAGTTTAGGTTTAGGTCTTTAGGTTTTTAGGGTTTAGGATTAGGGTTTAGGGTTTAGGGTTTAGTGTTTAGGGTTTTAGGCTTTAGGGTTTAGGGTTTAGGGTTTTAGGGTTTAGGGTTTTAAGGTTTAAGGTTTAGGGTTTAGGGTATAGGATTTAGGGTTTAGGGTTTTTAGGTTTTATTTTTTATTTTTTTAAATTAAGTTAACCGATAGGTTTGGGATTATTTAGTTTACCTTTTAGTTTAGTTTTATTTTTTTTATTTCTAAGTTTAGGTTTAGGATTATGTTGTAGTTTAGGTTTTTATTTTATTTTATTATTTTATTTAGGTTTAAGTTTAGGTTTTATTTAGTTTATGTTTATGCTTTTATGTTTTTAGGGTTTAGGGATTAGGGATTAGGGTTTAGGGTTAGTTTAGCATTTAGGGTTTAGAGTTTGGAGTTTAGGGGTTAGGGTTATAGGTTATAAGTTTTAGGGTTTAGCGTTTAGGCTTTTGGGGTTTAGGTTTTAGGGTTTAGGGTTTATGGCTTTAGGGTTTAGGGTTTAGGGTTTAGAGTAGCCTTTAGTGTTAGTGTGTGTTTAGGATTTATGGTTTAGGATTTAGGGTTTAGGGTTTTTAGGTTTTAGGTTTTAGGGTTTGTAAAGTTTAAGGTTTAGGGTTTAGAGTTTAGGGATAGGTTTTTTTTTAAATTTTTTAAAATTTTTTTAAATTAAGTAAACTGATAGGTTTAAATTTATTTAGTTTATTTTTTATTTATTTTATTTTATTTTATTTTTTTAATTTTATTTAGTTTTATTTTTAAATTTTATTTAGTTTTATTTTTTATATATTTAATTTAGTATATTTATTTTAGTTTTGTTTATTTAAATTTAGGTTTTTTATTTTAGTTTATTTTTTAGGTTTAGGTTTATTTTTTTAGTTTTATTTTTATTTTATTTTTTAGTTTTAGGTTTTATTTTTTAGTTTTAGGTTTAGGTTTAGGTTTTTATTTTAATTTTTTAGGTTTAGGCTTTAGGTCTTTATTTTAGGTTTTATTCTTTAGTTTATGTTTATGTTTATTTTTATTTTATTTTATTTTATTTATTTTAGGATTAGTTTTTTTAGGTCTAGGTTTAGGTTTTATTTATTTTAGTTTAGTTAATTTTAGTTTAGGTTTAGGTTTATTTTATTTCTATTTGAAGTTTACAATTTTTTTATTTTAAGGTTTAGGTTTTATTTTATTTTATTTATTTTAGGTCTTTTTAGTTTAGGTTTTTATTTAGTTTTTATTTTATTTTATTTTTATTTTTATTTTAGGTATAGCTTTTATTGTATTTAGATTTTTTATTTTTAAATTTATTTTATATTTTTTAGTTTAGTTTTGTTATTATTAGTTTTTAGTTTATTAGGTTTAGTTATTATGTTTTAAGTTAGTTAGTTAGTTATTAGTTTTAAGTTAGTTTATTATTATTTAGTTAGTTTTAAGTTATTATTAGTTATTTAGTTTAGTTATTATTTATTATTACTTATTAGTTTAGTTAATATTTTAATTTTACTTAATTATTAGTTAATTCTTAGTTTAGTTTATTAGTTATTATTAGTTATTAGTTATTAGTTATTAGTTTGTTATTTAGTTTTAGTAATTAGTTAGTTATTAGTTTTATTAGTTTATTATTATTAATTTTTTAATTATTAGTTATTGGTTATTAATTATTAGTTATTTATTCATTTTTTTATTATTTAGCTAGTTATTAGTTTTTAGTTATTATTAGTTTAGTTTTATTAGTTTAGTTATTTAGTTTAGTTATTAGCTTAGTTGTTAGTTATTATTAGGTTTGGGTTTATTATTAGTAGGTTTTTTAGTTTAGTTTAGTTATTAGTTTAGTTAGTTTTATTAGTTATTATTATTAGTTTTATTATTAGTTTAATATTATTTATTAGTTATTAGTTAGTAATTATTATTAGTTATTAGTTATTATTATTAGTTTATTAGTTTATTAGGTTTAGATATTAGTTATTAGTATTTTAGTTTTAGTTTATTAGTTTAGTTTATTAATTTTTAATTATTTAATTTATTAGTCATTTGGTTTAGTTATTAGTTAGTTTTTAGTTTTATTATTAGTTTATTAACTTTTTGTTTATTAGTTAGTTATTACTTTAGTTTAGTTAGTTTATTTAGTTTATTAGTTTTAGTTTATTATTATTAATTTAGTTATTAGTTTATTAGTTAGTTATTTGTTTTATTATTAGGTTTATTAGTTTTAATTTTAGGTTTAATTATTAGTTACAAGTTTTATTACATTTTAGTTAGTTATTATTAGTTATTAGTTAGTTATTTATTAGTAATTAGTTTATTTAGTTTTAGTTATTTAGTTATTAGTTTTATTAGTTTTATTTATTAGTTAGTTTTAGTTAGTTATTAGTTAGTTTATTAGTTTTTATTAGTTAGTTAGTTATTTTTAGTTATTATTAGTTATTAGTTTTTATTAGTTTAGTTATTTATTAATTAGTTTTATTAATTTATTAGTTATTAGTTATTAGTTATTAGTTATTAGTTAGTTAGTTTTATTAGTTAGTTATTATTAGTTTTATTAGTCATTAGTTATTAGTTTTATTAGTTAGTTATTAATTTTATTAGTTATTTATTTTATTAGTTAGTTATTAGTTATTATTATTTAGTTTAGTTTAGTAGTTTTTATTTGTTTAGTTATTTATTATTAATTATTTATTTATTAGTTTTATTAGTTATCAATTATTTAAGTTTTAGTTTTTTTTTTTGAAATAATATGAGGGCTTTGCCCAATTTCATTCCAAAAGAGAAATTACAAAAAATAAATAAGAAAGTGGACAGTTGCACTTAAATACATTCCATAGTCCAGAAGTCACAAACAGTTAGATCAAAAAATAAAAATAAAAACATGAAGGAAAAGAACCTTCGCTGGACTCAGAGCCAAAAGTTAAAAATCATCATCAAGTATATGTTTGATCCTCCGATTGTGTCACATGCCATCCAGTGGGACGCAGATTGAGAGGCACACCATAAGAATAAAATCAGCTATATAGAAAATCGACAGACACAAGCCAAAACCAATCCCAGGTTTCAGGTAACACCTTCCAGGGAGAAACCAGAAGGCCACATCAAGAGAAAAAAATAGATGTATTACCGATTAACCATAATCTCCTCATCGTCCAGCTCTTTTTTAAAAAAAAAGAAGACAACACAGAATCAAGAATACCAAATGGATTGCGTATGCGGTAACCATTAGAAGAAGGAAAAAAATTGTGAGCCAGCAAAAACAAAAATGCTCATGACTTCAAAGCTCAACCAAAACTAGAACACGAATGATAAATTAAACTCCATCAAGGTTGCAAATTCCCATCACCACCATACTCAGGCAAAGCCAAATTTGAGTCCCACATTAGCTTCCAAAATAGAAAAGAACCTTATGTGACCAAGATTGCTTTTAACCAGATTTTAATTTTAATGATGTAGTAATTTAGGTTTTAGTTTAGTTTTAGTTTAGTTTATTGTTTAGTTAGTTTATTTAATTATTAGTTGTTTTAGTTAGTTATTAGTTAGTTATAGTTTATTAGTTATTAATTTTTTTTATTATTAATTTTAGTTAGTTAATTTTAGTTATTAATCATTAGTATTGGTTATTAATTTATTAGTTAGATTGGTTATTAATTATTATTAGATTAGTTATTAGTTTATTTATTTATTAGCTTTATTAGTTTAGGTTTGGTTATTAGTTTAGTTATTTATTAGTTTTCTTAGTTTTATGCTCGGTTTTATTATTAGTTTATTATTAGTTAATTTTATTAGTTATTAGGTTATTAATTATTATTAGTTAGTTATTAGTAATTATTATTATATATTAGTTCAGTTTATTAGTTTAGTTATTTAATTTTTTTATTAATTATTAGTTTTAGTTCATTAGTTTTTATTAGTGTTTAGTTAGTTTAGGTTATTATTTAGTTATTAGTTTAGTTATTTAGTTTTAGTTATTATTAGTTATTAGTTATTAATTTTATTAGTTTAGTTATTAATTTATTAGTTAGTTATCAGTTAATTTGTTTTAGGTTTAGTTAGTTAATTTTAGTTAGTTTGTTAGTTTTTTCATTAGTTTTATTATTAGTTAGTTTATTAGTTTTTATTAATTAGTTTTTAGTTAATTATTAGTTTAGTTTATTTATTATTTTATTAGTTAGTTATAGTTTAGTTATTTAGTTTAGGTTTATTAGTTAGGTTTTTTAGTTAGTTAGTTATTAGTTAGTTAGTTTTATTAATTTAGTTTTTAGTTAGTTATTATTAGTTATTATTAGTTATTAGTTTATTAGTTTATTAGTTTAGTTTTTATTATTAGTTTATTTAGTTTATTAGTTTTTTGGTTTTATAATTTTGTTAGTTTAGGTAGTTTTTGTTTATTAGTTATTATGTTTATTATTTAGTTATTTAGTTCTATTTATTATTTAATTTAGTTTTATTAGTTTATTATTAGTTATTAATTTTTAGTTTAGTTATTTTATTAGTTATTATTATTAGTTTATTAGTTTAATTATTAGTTTGTTTTTAGTTTATTATTAGTTATTTTTTTTACTTTTAGTTATTATTAGTTAGTCTTATTAGTTATTAGTTTAGTTATTTTATTAGTTTTTTAGTTATTAGTTATTTTATTATTAGTTTTAGTTAGTTTTATTATTAGTTATTATTATTAGTTTATTAGTTTTAGTTATTAAGTTTATTAGTTTAGTTAGTTAGTTATTTAGTTATTATTATTATTAGTTTAGTTTTATTATTAGTTATTAGGTTTATTAGTTTTAGTTTAGTTTAGTTTTAGTTTATTAGTTATTTAATTATTAGTTTATTATTAGTTTTATTTAGTTATTAGTTTTAATTTTAGTTAGTTTTAGTTAGTTTAAGTTAGTTTTATTAGTTTTATTTAGTTATTAGTTTTTAATTTAGTTTTTATTAGTTAGTTTTTAATTTATTAGTTTTATTAGTTTATTAGTTTATTATTATTACTTTTATCTTTATTAGTTAGTTAGTTATTATTATTATTTTATTAGTTTTAGTTTTGTTATTATTAGTTAGTTTAGTTAGTTAATTTTTTATGTTTTATTAGTTTATTAGTTAGTTAGTTTTAGTTTTTAGCTTAGTTTTTATTAGTTTAGTTATTACTTATTTGTAAGTTATGAAAAGTTATTAGTTATTATTAGTTTAGTTTTATTATTTATTAGGTTATTATTATTTATTTTATTATTTTAATTATTTATTTTAGTTTTATTAGTTATTAGTTTAGTTGTTAGATTTTTTAGTTTATTAGTTAGTTAGTTTAGTTATTTTTATTCAGTTTAGTTTATTATTACTGGTTTTATTTATTAGTTTTATTAGTTTTATTATCATTATTAGTTATTTTGGTAGTTTTATAGTTATTAGGTTTTATTAGTTTTAGTTTATTATTAGTTTATTAGTTATTAGTTCTAGTTATTTATTATTTGTTATTCATTTATTAGGTTTTTTATTCTATTTGTTATTTATTAGGTTTAGTTTTAGTTTTATTAGTTTATTATTATTATTATTATTAGCCATTTATTATTAGTTATTATTAGTTTATTTAGTTGTTAGTTTTAGTTTTATTAGTTTTGTTAATTATTAAAAGTTTTTTAGTTTGGCTTTTTTATTAATTATTTGTTTAGTTAGTAATTTTTTTAATATTTCTATTTAATATTTATTGTTTAGTTTTTATTAGTTTATTTAGTTATTTTTAGTTATTTAGTTATTAGTTTATTTAGTTATTTTAGTTAGTTTTTATTAGATATGTTTAGTCAATTTTATTATTTTATTAATTTTATTATTATTAGTTATTAGTTATTAGTTATTATTATTTATTATTAATTTAGTTAGCTTTAGTTATTCTTAGTTATGCTTAGTTTTTAGTTTTATTATTTTATTATTATTAGTTATTATTTATTAGTTAGTTATTAATTATTATTAGTTATTAGTTATTTAGTTTATTAGTTAGTTTTATTTAGGTTTTTAGTTATTATTAATTATTTGTAGTTATTAGTTTTAGTTTTAGTTTTTAGTTTATTAGTTTATTAATTAGTTATTTATTATTTAAGTTTATTAGTTATTAGTTAGTTGTTTATTATTATTAGTTATTACTAGTTTAGTTATTAGTTTATTAGTTTTATTATGTTTTTGTTTTTAGTTTTAGTTTTTGGTTTAATATTATTATTTATTAGTTAGTTATTACAACTAGTTATTAGTTATGTTATTATTAGTTTTATTATTATTTTAGTTTTAGTTATTAGTTATTAGTTATTAGTTTAGTTTATTAGTTTATTAGTTTTAATTTTTTTATTAGTTTAGGTTATTATTAGTTATTATTAGTTTTATTAGTTATTAGTTAGTTAGTTTTATTAGTTATTAGTCCTTAGTTATTATTTATTATTATGACTTATTACTTTATTAGTTTATTAGTTATTATTATTTAGTGTTTAGGGTTTTTAGGGTAGTTTTTTTTTTGTAAATTAAGTAAATAGGTAGGTTTAGGTTTACTTAGTTTATTTAGTTTATTTTTTATTTATTTTAGTTTATTTTAGTTTTTCTTTATATTAAGTATATCCCTTCTTCTTTTTTAGACAAACTTAATAATATACACATTACACCCAACAAAAAAGATCAGATTCTCTTTAAACTCTCTCACAATGGCGAATTCAATTTTAAAAATGTTTGGCTTAAGATCGAAGAAACACCTGATTATTCCAAAGTGTATGCTAGACTTTGGCATAACAATATCCCCACCTCATACTCTATTCTTACTTGGCGTATCTTAAAAAACTTTGTCCCTATTGACTCCTTGATGTTGGGTAAAGGTTTTCACCTTCCGTCAAAATGTCATTGTTGCTCCCATATTGAAAATGTTAATCACCAATTTGTGAATGGAGCGATTGCCTATAAACTTTGGCTTTGGTACGATAATCTATTCTCCATTGATAAATTCAATGGCTCGCTTACTATTTATCAGCTCCTCGAGATATATTTTGAAAACAATATCAAAGGTCATATTAAAAGCGTTCGCTATCATTATTATTTGGTTTATTTGGATGGCTAGAAATGATGCTACATAACGATATCACTATGAATCATTTCAAGATAATTGCTAAAACTAAATTCAAAATCTATGATTTACTTAAAGCCAACCTTATTAAATATAAACATTTTAAAGGGTGTAAATTTGTAGCCTCAAAATTGGGTTTGCAATTGTCGGATAAAGACACTTCTAATCAAGCCAAAATAATTTATTGGGCCAAACCACATGATAATGTCATCAAAAATAACATCGATGGAGTCAGATCTCCTAATGCTTCGGATGTGGCATCTTTAGAAATTTCAATGGTGATGTCCTCTTGCTAATCCTCTTATTACTAACTTCGTTCCTTTTGAACTTACGGCGTTTATAATGCTCTTGACATTTGAAGGTTGGCTTAATATCTAGCTTGAAGTGGATGCCTTACTACTAATCGATCTCCTGCTGTCCGAAAAAAATGGCAATGCTGAATTATATTATTTACTCAAATGAACTAAAACTTTTCTCAACCAATTTAGTTACAAAATCACTCATATATGGAGGGAAGGAAATTCTTGTGCTGATTACCTTGCTAACTTAGGAACTAGATTGAATGGGCCCATTATTTTTGATAAACATTCTCTTCCTAAACACTTACAAGGATTGGTTAACCGACAAGATGGGTTTTCCTTATATTAGATCTTAATATCATTTGTAAGGCATTGCATCTTGTCTTCGTATTTGGTCAGAATGATGAAGCACCCTATGTTAAGCACCACGTGTTACTTGCTTTTGTTGATCTGGAGTCTCCCCATCTCTAATGGGGACTTTATTTTCTCTCTTACAATTGGTTTAATATTCAAATTAGTCAATGTTTTCAATGGTGTTTAATCTACTATTTATTTTATTGGCCTTGCTGCCTTTTTTCATTTTGAAAGGCCTTGCTGCCTTTTTTCATTTCGAAAGGCTGCTGGGTTGTGATCAGCTCTGATCTCATTATTATGTTGGTCTTGCTATTTTCTCATCTCACGGTTGGAAAATATGGCTCTGTCCTGGCTAGGCAGTTCTTCCCCTTATCATTTGGGTTTATGTGGGGTTCTATTTCTGGACTGAACTTAGCCATTTCCTTTCATTCATGGCTATAATTTCTGGATTCATAGTTTGTACAGAGAATAATTGATTATTCTGGTTGAGGCTTATTTTCCCTTCAGCTGACTATGGAATTCATACTATTTGTCGGCATTGACGGTTCTTCAGAATTTCATCATCTGGTGCTTATAGGTTTGTTGGCTATGATGGCGGGGATGATCCCTTTCCATTTTGGCTGGTAGTAGCTTTTATTTGTAACCCTTCTCTAAAGCTGGATGCTCATATTTGCATCTGCCCCTTATGGATCGGCTGAGCTTGAGCTTCTATCCCTTTTATTCTCATTTGACATGGCCTAGGCTGCTCAAATCAACTTGTATGATTAACTTTCACCCCTTTTTCTTTTGCAGATGGTCTTCTTTTACTTGCTTTCGGGTCGCTAATTTCTCAAGGCTATTTGATATATCTCATCTCATCCGTTGCTGGCTGGGGCCATCTTTTGCTCTCTTCTAGGTTCAACTGGGTCGTGCTCCCTCTTCATGGTTTAGACTGGGTCCTCCTTATTATGGATGATTCTCTTTTCTTTTACTTTTGATCTCATATGTATTTAGATTGAGATTTACTCTATAGGTTTATTGTAGCTCTTAGATTTGAGTTTATCTCCTTTGAGGACCATGTAACCTTTCTTTTGGTAGCAATAAAATTCCCCCTATACGGGGTTTCCCAAAAAAAAAAAAAAGTTTTTCTTTATATTTAGCTTTATTTTTATTTTTACTTAGTTTAGTTTATTTATTTTAATTTAGGTTTTTTATTTTAGTTTATTTTTTAGGTTTAGGTTTAGGTTTATTTTTTAGTTTAGTTTTATTTTAATTTTATTTTTTAGGTTTAGGTTTTATTTTTTATTTTTAGGTTCAGGTTTAGGTTTCTATTTTATTTTTATTAGGTTTAGGTTTTAAGTTTTTATTTTAGGTTTATTTTTATGCATTTTTTAATTTAGGTTTAGGTTTATTTTTAGTTTATATTATTTTATATAATTTAGGTTCAGGTTTAGGTTTAGTTTGTTTTAAGTTTAGGTTTAGGTTTTATTTATTTTAATTTAGTTTATTTTAGTTTAGGTTTAGGTTTCTTTTATTTTTATTTTAGGTTTAGGTTTAGGTTTTAATTTGTATTTATTTTTTGCTTTATATTTTTAGGTTTAGGTTTTTATTTAATTTTTATTTTTATTTATTTTAAGGTTTTTTTACTTAGGTTTAGGTTTTTCTTTAGCTTTTATTTCATTTTATTTTAAGTTTATTTTATTTTTATTTTAGGTTTAGTTTTTATTTTATTTAGGTTTTTTATGTTTATTTTATTATTTTAGTTTAGTTTTTAGTTTTTATTTAATTTTATTATCAGGTTTAGGTTTTAGTTTAGGTTTTAGTTTAGGTTTTTTTTTTTTATTATTTTATTTTATTTAAGTTTAGAATTATATATTTATTTTATTTTAGGTTTTATTTAGTTTTGGTTTAGGATTTTAGGTTTTTAGCATTTACAGTTAGTTTACAGATATTGTTTAGGGTTATTTTAATTTAAGTTTAGGTTTATTTTATTAGTTTATCTTATTTTTATTTTAAGATTAGTTTTTTTTTAGTTTAGGGTTTAGTTTTTCTTTTTTAATTAATTTTAATTTTTATTTTTAGTTTTATTTTTTAGGTTTAGGTTTTTATTTAGTTTTTATTTTTATTTTATATTTAGTTTTATTTTATTGAGGTTTTTTAATTTTAGGTTTATTTTATTTTTGAGTTTAGGTTTAGGTTTATTTTATTTTTATTTTAGGTTTCAATTTTTTTTAGTTTAAGCTTTAGGTTTTTTTAATTCATTTTTAGGTTTATTTTTTATGTTTAGGTTTTTATTTAGTTTTCATTTTATTTTATTTTAGATTTAGTTTATTTTTATTTTAGGTTTAGTTTTTATTTTATTTAAGTTTTTTATTTCTAGTTTTATTTTATTTTTTAGTTTAGTTTAGGTTTTAAATTTTATTTTAGTTTAGTTTTTATTTTTTATTTTATTTTATTTTTAAGTTTAGGTTTAAGCTTAGGTTTGGGTTTAGGTTTAGGTTTTTATTTTATCCTATTGTTCTATTTTCTTTAGGTTTAAGTTTATTTATTTATTTTATTTTTAGGTTTTATTTAGTTTAGGTTTAGGATTTTAGGTTTTTAGGATTTATGGTTAGTTTACGGTTTATGGTTTAGGCCTTAGAATTATTTTACTGTAGGTTTAAGTTTATTTTATTTAGATTATTTTGTTTTTATTTTAGGTTTAGTTTAGGGTTTAGGTTTTCTTTTTAATTATTATGTTTTATTTTTTGGTTTATTTTTTAGGTTTAGGTTAATATTTAGTATTTATTTGATTTTATTTTAGGTTCATTTTATTTTTAGTTTTTATTTTATTTATGTTTTCTATTTTAGGTTTAATTTATTTTTTAGTTTAGTTTAGGTTTCTATTTATTTTAATTTAGTTTAGCTTTTTTTTATTATTTCTAGGTTTAGGCTTAGGTTTTAGTTTAGGTTTATTTATTTATTTTATTTTTAGGGTTTATCTAGTTTAGGATTAAGTTTTTAGGTTTTTAGGTTTTTAGGTTTTTACGGTTTATGGATTAGGGTTTAAGGTTTAGAGTTGTAGGTTTCAGGTTTAGGGTTTAGGGTTTAGGGTTTAGGGTTTAAGGAGAGTTTTAAGGTTGAGTGTTTAGGGTTTAGGGTTTAGAGTTTTAAGGGTTTAGGGTTTTAGTGTTAGGATTATTTATTTATTTATTTATTATTTTTAGATTAAGTAAACTAGTAGGCTTAGGTTTATTTAGTTTATTTAGTTTACCTTTTAGTTTAGGTTTTTATTTTTATGTTTTAGTTGAGGTTTTATTTTATTTAGGTTTAGGTTTTTTTATTTATTTTATTTTTAGGTTTTAGTTAATTTTGGTTTGGGTTATTATGTTTTTATGGTTTAGTTATTATTAGTTATTAGTTTATAATTATTATTAGTTTTAGTTTATTAGTTTAGTTATTTTAATTATTAGTTCTATTATTAGTTTTTAGTTTATTATTTTAATAGTTCTTATTTAGTATTTTAGTTAAGCTATTAATTTTTAGTTAGTTATTAGTTATTAGTTAGTTTATATTTAGTTATTACTTTTTAAATTTTAGTTTTTTATTAGTTAGTTATTAATTATTTGTTATATTAGTTTAGTTATTTAGGTTTTTAGTTTTTTATTATTAGTTTAGTTATTAGGTTTATTTATTAGTTATTATTATTTTAATTAGTTTAGGTTTTAGTTTATTAGTTTATTTTATTTAGTTAGTTATTAGTTATTAGTTTTTTATTATATAGTTATTAGTTTAGTTATTATTAGTTATTATTTTTATGTGTTTATTTTTATTAGTTATTAGTTTACTACTTATTAGTTTAGTTATTATTATTTATTATTAGTTTTAGCTTATTAGTTTTTATATTAGTTATTCATTATTAGTTTATTAGGTTTTAGTTTATTTATTATTTAGTTTTTTAGTTTTTTAGTTAGTTATTAGTTTAGTTTAGTTATTAGTTAGTTAGTTTTATTAGTAATTAGTTTTAATTTATTATTACTAGTTATTAGTTATTTTTTATTAGTTTTTTAGTTATTATTATTAGTTATTAGTTTAATTATTAGTTATTTATTACTTAGTTAGTTTAGTTATTATTATTTATTATTAGGGAAATTTACATACATACCACAGAATTCTTATGCATTTACATATTTCACACTCAAACTTGAATATTTCCAAAACTAGCACTTTCCCTGTGCAGAAAAAAGTGCATTTCACTTGGAAAAAGTAACTAGGGTGGTATTTTTGATGTAATAATAAAGATTTAAGTGTTATTTAAGTAAAAATTAAAGTTTGGATGTGAAATATGTAAATGCATAAAATTACATGGTATTAGTATTATTTATTAGTTTTAGTTAGTTATTTTTTTATTAGTTTATTTTTATTATTATTATATTAGTTATTATTATTAGTTATTAGTTTTGGTTTTTAGTTAGTTATTTAGTTATTTACTTAGTTAGTTATTCAGTTTTTTAGTTTATTATTATTAGTTATTAGTTGTATTTATTATTACTTATTAGTTTAGATTATTAGTTTAGTTAGTTATTAGTTATTAGTTTGGTTAGTCATTATTAGTTTAGTTTTTAGTTTATAAGTTTTATTTAGTTTTTTAGTTTATTATTATTATTAGTTAGTTATTAGTTTATCTATTAGTTAGTTTATTATTAGTTAATTAGTTTTATTAGTTATTAGTTTATTAGTTATTATTATTAGTTATCAATTTTAGTTATTAGTTTAGTTATTATTAGTTTAATTATTAGTTATTAGGTTTAGTTATTAGTTATTAGTTTATTAGTTTAGTTTATTAGTTAGTTATTTAGTTTATTAGTTATTTTATTAGTTATTAGGTTTAGCTTATTAGTTATTAGTTAGTTTAGTTAGTTTTTTATTAGTTATTATTACTAGTTATTATTATTATTAGTTTTAGTTATTTATTATTAGTTTAGTTATTTATTAGTTAGGTTATTAGTTTTATTTAGTTATTTAGTTTATTAGATATTAGTTTTATTTAGTTATTAGTTTTAATAGTTTATTAGTTATTTAGTTATTAGTTTATTATTAGTTAGTTATTAGTTAGTTAGTTTTAGTTTTTTTATTAGTTTTTATTATTAATTATTAGTTTTATTAGTTATTAGTTTATTAGTTATTTATTAGTTTTCAATTATTAATTAGTTAGTTTATTTAGTTTTAATTCATTAGTTTAGTTATTTAAGTTTATTTTTTTAGTTTAGTTATTATTATTAGTTTTATTATTTTTTATTAGTTATTACTTTATTTATTTAATTTTAGTTATTAAGTTTTTAGTTTAGTTAAGTAGTTTATTTATTAGTTATTATTAGTTATTAGTTAGTTAGTTTTATTAGTTATTAATTTATTAGTTTAGTTATTATTTAGTTATTTAGTTATTAGTTTAGTTATTAGTTATTTTTATTAGTTATTAGTTTAGTTATTAGATTGTTTTAATTATTAGTTTATTAGTTTAGTTATTTTTAGTTAGTTATTAGTTTATTTATTAGTTATTAGTTATTAGTAATTATTATTAGTTTAGTTAGTTTATTAGGTTTAGTTTTTAATTTAGTTTTTAGTTTTATTTAATTATATAAGTTATTATTTTAGTTAATTTTAGTTATTAGTTTAGTTATTATTATTAGTTTATTAATTTATTTAGTTTATTAGTTTTATTAGTATATTAGTTATTAGTTAGTTATTTAGTTTATTAGTTAGTTATTATTAGTTTATTTAATTTATTATTATTAGTTATTAATTATTAATTATTAGTTAATTAGTTTATTATTAATTTATTAGCTAGTTAGTTATTATTAGTTATTAGTTTAGTTATTTTATTATTTATTAGGTAGTTTATTAGTTATTAGTTTAGTTATTATTATTATTAATTAGTTATTATTAGTTTAGTTTTTAGTTTTATTAGTTTTAGTTATTATTAGTTAGTTAGTTTTTAGTTTAGTTATTATTAGTTATAGTTATTATTAGTTTTATTATTATTAGTTATTCAGTTAGTTTAGTTATTTAGTTATTTATTAGTTAGTTAATTATTAGTTTAATTTTATTATTATTAGTTAGTTATTAGTTTATTTATTAGTTTTATTATTAAAAGTTTTTAGTTTTTAGTTTATTATCATTATTATTATTAGTTTTTAGTTATTAGTTATTAGTTTTATTATTAGTTTATTAATTATTAGTTATTAGTTAGTTAGTTATTATTATTAGTTATTTATTTATTATTAGTTTATTAGTTAGTTTTATTATTAGTTTAGTTAGTTTTTAGTTATTATGTTTTATTATTAGTTAGTTATTATTAGTTATTCATTATTATTATTATTATTATTATTATTATTATTAATTAATTTAGTAAGTTATTAGTTATTAGTTTAGTTGGTTATTAGTTAGTTTATTAGTTTAGTTATTAGTTTTATTATTATTAGTTAGTTATATTTTAGTTTAGTTATTAGTTTATTAATTTATTTAGTTATTTGTTTATTAGTTTAGTTTCAATTATTAGTTATTTAGTTTAGTTATTATTAATTATTAGTTATTTTTGAGTTATTATTAGTAATTAGTTTAGTTATTATTATTATTATTATTAATTAGTTTATATTATTTAGTTTTATTATTGTTACTTTAGTTATTTTATTAGTTTATTAGTTATCAATTATTAGTTTAGTTATTTATTAATAGTTTTATTAGGTTATTATTTAGTTATTAGTTATTAGTTATTTGTTTATTAGTTTAGTTATTAGTTACTAGGTTATTATTAAATTATTAGTTTAGTTAGTTTAGTTATTAGTTAGTTATTAGATTTATTTATTATTTTATTTTTTTGGTTTTATTTAGTTTAGGATTTAGTTTTTAGGTTTTTAGGGTTTAGGATTTAGGGTTATTTTAGTTTAGGTTTAAGTTTATTTTATTTTTATTTAGGTTTTGGATTTTTTTAGTTTATGGTTTAGGTTTTATTTTTTATTTATTTTTAAGTTATATTTTTAGGTTTAGGTTTTTATTTAGTTTTTAATTTTATTTAGGTTTATTTTATTTTTTTAGTTTAGTTTAGGTTTTTATTTATATGTTTAGGCTTAGGTTTTAGTTTAGGTTTTTATTTTATTTTATTATTTTATTTTATTTAGGTTTAGTTTTTTTATTTATTTTCTTTTTAGGTTTTATTTATTTTAGGTTTAGGTCATTAGGTTTTTAGGGTTTAAGGATTAGGGTTTAGGGTTTAGGGTTAGTTTAAGGTTTAGGGTTTAGTGTTTAGGGTTTTAGGTTTTAGGGTTTAGGGTTTAAAGTTTAGGGTTTTAGGGTTTAGGGTTTAAGGTTTAGGGTTTAGGTTATAGGGTTCTAGGTTTAGGGTTTAGGGTTTTTTTTTACTTTTTTATTCTTATATTTTTTAAATTAAGTAAACTGGTAGGTTTAGGATTATTTAGTTTATTTAGTTTACCTTTTAGTTTAGTTTTTATTTTTTTATTTTTTATTTTATTAGTAAGTTTAGGTTTAGGATTATGTTGTAGTTTAGGTTTTTATTTTATTTTATTATTTTATTTTATCTAAGTTTAGGTTTTATTTAGTTTAGGTTTAGGTTTTTATGTTTTAAGGTTTAGGAATTAGTGTGAGGTTAGAGTTAGTTTAACATTTACAGCTCAGAGTTTGGGGTTTTGAGTTTTGGGTTTAGGGTTATAGGTTTTAGGTTTTAGGGTTTAGGGTTTAGGGTTTAGGCTTTAGGGTTCATGATTTAGGTTTCAATTTATAGGGTTTCGGGTTTTGGGGTAACATTTACGGTTGTAGGTTTGAGGTTATCCTTTGGGTTTAGGATTTAGGGTTTAGGATTTAAGGTTTAGTATTTTTAGGGTTTAGGGTTTAGGGTTTAGTGTTAGGGTTCTTTTAAATTTATTAAAATTAAGTAAACTGGTAAGTTTATGTTTATTTAATTTATTTTTTATTTATTTTAGTTTATTTTTTTTATTTAGGTTTATTTTTATTTATATTTAGTTTAGTATACTATTTTAGTTAGATTTATTTTAGTTTAGGTTTTTTATTTTAGTTTATTTTTTAGGTTTAGGTTTAAGTTTATTTTTTAGTATAGTTTTATTTTTATTTTATTTTTTAGGTTTAGGTTTTATTTTTTATTTTTAGGTTTTGGTTTAAGTTTTTATTTTTATTTTTAGGTTTAAGTTTTAGGTTTTTATTTTAGGCTTATTTTTCAATTTTATTTTTTAGTTTAGGTTTAGTTTATTTTTATTTTATTTTATTTTGTTTTATTTTATTTAGTTTAATATTAGTTTTTTTAGGTTTAGGTTTAGGTTTTATTTATTTTAGTTTAGTTTAGTTTAGTTTAGGTTTAGGGTTATTTTATTTCTATTTTAGGTTTAGGATTTTTTTTTAGTTTAAGGTTTAGGTTTTATTTTTTATTTATTTTAGTTTTTAAGGTTTAGATTTTATTTAGTTTTTTATTTTGTTTTATTTTAGCTTTATTTTATATTTATTTTAGGTTTAATTTTATTTTCTTTATTTTTTTTATTTTTTAGGTTTATTTTATTTTTTTTAGTTTAGTTTAGGTTTTTATTTATTTATTTTTTGTTTAATTTGTATTTGTTATTTTATTGTAATTTTAGGTTTAGGTTTAGATTTTTATTTTATCTTATTTTTTATTTTATTTATGCTTAGGTTTATTCATTTGTTTTATTTTTAGGTTTTATTTAGTTTAGGTTAAGGTTTTTAGTGTTTAGTGTTTAGTGTTTAGGGTTAGTTTAGGGTTTAGGGTTATTTTAGTTTATTTTATTTTCATTTAGGATTAGGTTTATTTTATTTTGTTAATTTTATTTTTATTTTAGGTTTAGGTTTTTGTTTTAAAGTTTAGCATTTAGATTTTATTTATTATTTATTTTTAGGTTTATCTTTTAGGTTTAGGTTTTTATTTAGTTTTTATTTTATTTTATTTTAGGTTTATTTTTTTATTTTTTATTTATTTTTTATTTTATTTATGATTTTTTTTAGGTTTATTTTATTTTTTTAGGTTTTTAATAAGTTTATTTTATTTTAGTTTTCTTTCTCATTTTGTTTTAATTTTAGGTTTAGGTTTAGGTTTAGGTTTTTATTTTATCTTATTTTTTATTTTATTTAGGTTTTATTTAGTTTAGGCTTAGGTTTTTAGGTTTTTAGGGTTTAGGGTTATTTTAGTTTAGTTTATTTTAGTTTAGGTTTAGATTTATTTTATTTCATTTATTTTTTCTATATTTGAGATTTAGGTTTTTTTTTAGTTTAGGGTTTAGGTTTTATTTTTTATTTATTTTTAAGTTTTATTTTTAGGTTTAGGTTTTTATTTAGTTTTTATTTTATTTTAGGTTTATTTTATTTTTATTTAATATTTAGTTTTTATTTTATTTGGATTTTTTATTTTAAGTTTATTTTATTTTTTAACTTAGTTTTTATTTTTTATTTTATTTTATTTCTAAGTTTATGTTTTGTTCTAGGATTTAGTTTAGGCTTTCATTTTATTTTATTTTTTATTTTATTTAGTTTTAAATTTATTTATTTATTTTATTTTTTGGTTTTAATTAGTTTAGGTTTAAGTTTTTAGGTTTTCAGGGTTTAGGGTTTAGGGTTATTTTACTTTAGGTTTGGGATTATTTTATTTTATTTTTATTTTAGCTTTAGGTTTTATTTTTTTATTTATTTTTAAGTTTAATTTTTAGGTTTATTTTTTATGTATAGGTTTTTATTTTATTTTATGTTTATTTTTTATTTTATTTAGGTTTTCTATTTTTAGGTTTATTTTATTTTTTTGTTTAGTTTAGGTTTTTATTTATTTTATTCTAGTTTAGTTTTATTTTTATTTTATTTTATTTATAGGTTTAGGTTTAAGTTTTAGTTAGGATTTTATTTTATTTTATTTATTTTGGTTTAGTTTTATTTATTTATTTTTCTTTTTTATTTTATTTAGTTTAGGTTTAAGTCTTTAGGTTTTCAGGGTTTAAAGATTAAGGTTTAGAGTTAATTTAGGGTTTAGTGTTTAGTGTTTATGGTTTAGGGTTTGGGATTTAGGGTTTTAGAGTTTAGGGTTTAGGGTCTAGGTTTAAGGTTTAGGGTTTAGGGTGACTTTTTGAGTTTAGGGTTTAAGCTTTGGGGTTTTTAGGGTTTAGGGTTTAGGGTTTAGTGTTAGGGTTTTGTTCACTTTTTTTTTTATTTTTTTTAAGTAAATTGTTAGGTTTAGGATTATTTAGTTTATTTAGTTTAACTTTTTTTTATTTTTAATTTTTTATTTTTTATTTATTTCTAAGTTCAGGTTTAGGTTTATGTTATAATTTAGGTTTTTATTTTATTTTTTATTTTATTTTATTTAAGTTTAGGTTTTATTTATTTATTTTTTTTTATTTTTTTTATTTAGAGAAACCCCATGTAGGGGGGTATTTTATTGACACAAAAAGAGGGTTACAAGGTCCTTAAAGGGGATAAACTCCAGAACTACTGCTCAAAGAGCTACAATCAGCCTAAGGAGTAGATCCCCTATCTAAGTACAACCAAAAGCAAAAGAAGACATTAAAGCAATCAAAAGATACAAAAGATTAACATAAAAAGCCAAAGGAAGATTAGGGCCAATGCTCTATAGGACGTGAGAATGCATGACACTATGGAGCAAACCTGCAAGAGGACAAGAGAGAAGCACCTGCAGAAATGTAAATGAAAAAAATTAGAGCTTAAGGTATCTGAGACATAATGATAACTGAAAATAGCATAATCTCGAGAATGATAGTAAAGAATTGTGATAGAGGAGGCTCTCACCACACTAAGTTGGGGCGGATGCAAATATCGCATCAAACTTTAGCAGAAGGGTTACATTACAAGAGATACTACCAAACCAAAAGGGAGTGAAATAATCACAGCCATCATAGCCAACAAACCTGTGTGAAGATAGCAGCCAGATGTTGAAAGTCCTATGGGATTTATTACCTGCTAACCTAAACAAAACTATATATAATATAAAGAGGAAATTGCAAAGGGCAGAAAGATAAGGGGTCCCATGCGGAAAAGTATCATCAATATAGTCACCCTGACATGAGGATACTTATACATATGAAATAGGCCAGCATAAAAATCATCCACAAGAAAATAGTAGAAGAGGCAGCCTACTGAAATCCTGCTAAGCAAGTCGATGAGCCTATAAGTAATACCATCCCAAACATATGATATATATATTAGTCTTTTAGGCCAAGAGTACAACCTAGAAGTAAAGTCCAGAAAATGAGCCCAATCATAATAATGAATGCAGATGTGAACAAACCCCTTATTAATATCCATATCGTAGTTGGCCAAAAGCAATTGTAAAGGAAGACGATACCCAATACCAAAAGCGACACTAAAAAAAGATAGTCAAAATGATAGCTCGATAGCGATGCGGGACAAAATTGAATAATCCGGATCAACAAACAACCAAAAGAAAACAACAAAAAAGCGAATCCATAGTACCACCCATTCAGAATAGACATTGCATTCCAAGGAGATAGCAACACAAGCCTAACTGAACCTAGATGGGAATAAAAACAACAATAGTTAATGTAGATCACAGCTATCAGGAAATGAACATCAGTCCAGACATAAATAGTAAGGGCAATTAAAAAGCCAACCCCAACAAAAAAATAGTTAGTGCAACATTAGAACCCATCAGAGGATAAATCAAAATGGGGATTCAAATTAGGGTCCTCATTAGAATCCGAAAAACAAGACATCGAGATAATTAAGATAAAAAAATAGCCAAGGCAGACAAGGCGAGACCAAGATAGCAAGGGACAGCAAGATGGTCATAGAACCTCTCAATCAGAGTAGACATTGCAATAGTGAGTAACCAAGTAGATAGAGCATAAAAACATGGATCGAGAAGCGGCCCCACAATGAGCAAAAATAGTCGAGAACTCAAAAACAACTTGCTGAACATAGGACCCTAAAGTCCTACAACCAACAAAGATAGATCCAACATTAGAATCCTGAGAAACAAGGATAGCAAATATCCAAGACAACAAAAACTAGCTAGTTGGCTAGAGAACCACCCATTCAGAATAAACAATGCAATAGATACAAGTTTAACTTAAAGAAGATGGAGAAAAGTGCAATAGATAAAGTAGTCCATAGAATTCAAATGATAAGCATATAATAAACCAATAAGGAGATTCAAATCAAAAGCCACCAAGCAGTCAACAACTTCATTAGAGGCTTGCTGAACAAAACAAACCAAAACCCCAGAAACAGCATGTAGAGTATTAATCCGATTCAAACAACCCAATAGTAATTACCAAGAGGTCAAAAGTCCAACCATTCGAGTAAATAGAGCATATGTATAGATCCAAATAATCGATGGAAAATCACAGATTCATAAAAGGCAAAAGCAGATAATAACCACAAAGACAACCTGCTGGACAAAGGACCCTAAAATCCAAAAGCCAATAGTGGTAGCAATAAAACAAAAATTACACCCACCATATAAAATTCCAATAAAAAATAGAGATGAAAAGTAGCAATAGAAAGGGTTCAAAAGATAATCAACAGAAAAAACCTTCCAGATAAAGATGATTAAGCTAGCAGCTAAACCCACAACCACATTAAAGGCAAATTGAGAAGCCATAAAGGAAATCCAAACCTACAAGGAATTAATAAAATTGAATAGGAAATTGCAAAATCTCTATTGGCAGATTGGGAATATGAGGTTGGGCAAAATAATCAGCAAGACAACACTAACACACCGAACGGATAAATAACCCGAATAACTCGGATAAAAGACTCAATGATCCAGACCATCCAACAACCAAGAAAGAAAATAACAATAAGTTTTCCATAAAACCAACCATTCAAATTATACAATGCATAAGTTAAATCCCAGATAGTTAAGGAAGAGGTCTGGCCAAGACTAGCTGAACTAGGATGTAAAAAGTAGCTAGTGAAAACAGCAGCATCCCAGGTTTTAACAGCATAAACATTCAAAAAAATGAGAGATAAGAAACAGTCAAGCAGAAAAATAAAAGCCATCTTGCAGTCTACAACCTCAATAGAGGCCAACTAAACAAAACAAAAGTAAACCCCAGAAGTAGCTTGAGGAGCAATAATCTAGATCAGCCAACATCCAGGACAGTAATTACCAACAAGATGGATCTGCACAATTTTAACAGAGCCAAAAGGTAAAAAACAATAGATTAATTAATTAGCAGCAATCTGGATGAGAACAACAAAGACAGTCAGAAGAACACCATGCAACAAATAGCTAACAAACACAAGGTTAGCCAGCAGGACAGTGAATCCAGAAATCCAACAACCATAGGTTAAAACAACACTACAATTATTTCAACCATAGGATAAGCCAATAAAAGCAGTGGGGTAACAGAGCTACCATAAGGGTTCAAAAGGGTATTATCAATGAAATCCTTTAAAGAAATTAGGCTAGCGAGAACTACCCTCCTCGAGAAATCAACCGAAAGGAATTCATTACAATACCAAACCTGCAAGGAACCATTAATAATAACAAAGGTATTGCATTTTCTTTCCTTACAGGTATGTATAGCATATACATTCAGCAAATACATTAAACCAACTCCAAGACCAACCTTCTGGACAAAGGGCCCAAATGCCCAACAGCCAACAATTAAACCTTTAACAAAGATGTTGCATCCAGAATTAGTAAGACCCCAAACAAGGTTGGGATAATTAAACCAACAGTAGATGCCACTTAGCTGATCAAAGGTCCAGCAAGGAGTAATATGATGATGCATCAGCAAATTCCAAAGAAGCAGCAGCACATTAACAATAAAAATAGTAGAGGCAGTAAGCTCCCAATTAAAGCTAAGACAATTAAACCAATAGCACGTGCCACAGAGATCAACAAGTAAACAACAAGGGATATCAGGTTGATGCATCAGCAAAGACCAAAGAAATAACAACAGTAAATAGAAAATGATCATGCAATAAAAGAGGTATTGAAGCAGGTGAATCCAATAGGTTAGATTAATTTATGAGATAAGGAAGCCCAATATTTTTCAGATTAACCAAGCCATACAAATGTTTAGGAAGGGTTAGTTGATCAAAGAATTTTATTCCATCCAATCTAGCACCCAGATTGGCTATATAATCGACATGCATTACCCTCATGCCATATGAGTGATTTTAAAGTAGAGTTGGGCAAGGAGAGTTCTAGTTTACTTAAGAAGGTAGTACAATTCAGTATTGCCCATTTTGGTGGAAGTCAAGAGATCAATCAGCTAAAGGGCATCCACCTCAATCCAAATATTGAGCCAACCTTTTTGAAGGAAAATATCAAGAGCTTTGTACACGCCATAAGCAGTAAAGGAACGAGCAAGGATTAAGGGGTAAGCAAAGGCTCATAGTACTTTTCCATTAAGATTTTGAAAATACCACCACACGAACCTTTATGAGAGACGAGAACCATCGTTAACTTTAATAGTGTTATCATGAGGTTTTACCCAATAAACAATCTTTTCATCTTTACAGATGTGGTGATCCGGTAAGTTAAAACCCAGTTTATTGGCCACAAATTTGCAACCTTTGAATTTTTTGTATTTAATCAAAGTGGCATTAAACAAGTCACGGATTTTGTTTTAAGTTCTAGCAATTATCCTCATATGATTCATAGGGATCTCACGATATTTTGCATCATTTCGGTCCATCCATATGAAGCAAATAAGAGTGATAGCAGTTATGACTTTAATGTGTCCTTTAATAGTGTTGTTAAAATAAACTTCAAGAAGTTGGTATAAATTTAAGGAGCCATTGAAAATGACAATGTTAAAGAGGTCATCATACCAAATCCAAAGTTTAGAAGCAATGGCCCCGTTAACAAAACATGATTCACATTCTCAATGTGAAAATAACATTGGAAATTTTGAAGGTAATTGAAAACCTTTACCCCACAACAAGAAGTCCACAAGGATGAAGTTTTTCAAAATATGCCAAGTAAGAACAGAGTAAGAAGTAGGGATATTGTTGTTCCAAAGTTTGAGAAACACATTGGAAGAATCATGAGTTTCTTTAATGTGAATCCAAACATTTTAAAGTTGAAATCACCATATGTGAGAGCTTAAAAGGATCTGATCTTGATTGGTAGGAATGATAGGAATAGTAGTAAGCTTGTTTAAGAGAAAGGAAGGAATATAATCAATAAGATTACTAATGTTCCACATATTATTATGCCAGAAAGATTTCACGTTAATAGCGGTAGTGGAATGGGTGGAAAGTAAGTCGTCAATGGACCCACATCCAGTCCAATTATCTTACCAAAAGAAGGAGGAGCCAGAGTTAATCCCCCAAAAATTAAGGATTCTACATCCCATTTGACGGAACAAAGTCTTTTCCAAACAGGAGAGTCTCCTGCTTTATAGGGACAAATGAGGGGGTGCTTACCCTGGCAATATTTAGCAGTCATGAAATTAGCCTAAAGACTATTGTTACTCCTAAAATTGGTCCAAAGCTTATAGGAAAAGGCAGTGATAGCTTCTTTGATTGGCTTACATCCAAGGCCACCTTCTAGGGTGCCACAACTTTAAACCAAGAGGTCTAGTGCATTCTTTTAGAGGAGTTATTAGAGCCCCAAAAAAAATTTGTTAATGAGTGCTCAATTGTTAATGATAGAAATGGTCACAATGGTTTGGAGGAGATATAAAGGCATGGAGTTAAGAGTGCTCTTAATCAAAGTGAGCCTACCACGAAGAGAGTAAATGAAATTCCCAAACAAAATTTTATTAGAGATTTTTGATTAGATCATCAAAAGATGAGATCTTTTCGACCTTTAAAAGCGAGCCCCAAGATAATTAATGGGAAGTTGATGTTGCTAAAAATTAGTAATTCTAAAGATTTGATTGATCCTATTAGAAGGTATTTTAGAAAGGAATGAAATAGCATTTTCCTTCATTGAAAGAGACCACTTTTATTGCCAAATTTATTTAGAAGGCAATAGTTTTAATGTTTTGAATAGAGGCAATGCAAAAGATTATAAAGTCATCAGCAAAACTAAGATGAGAGATAGGAAGACCACCTTTAGTTTTAAAAAACATGAAAGGATTTTCATAGAAAAGATCATTCGTCCTCAAAGATATTCAACAACAATAATAAAAGAGAGGGTGAAAGGGGTCTCCTTGTCTTAAGCCATGCCTCAAGTAAAGAAACCAAGGGACTCACCATTCATGATAATAGAGAAAAACATTGGTAATACAATTTTTGATGAGCGGATGAAATTATCGAAAACCCAAACAAATGGAAAATTTGAAAGAGGAAATCCCAAGAGAGGTTATCAAAAGCTTTAGAGATGTCCGGTTTGAAGAGGATGTTGCCACCTCTAATAGGAACATCAAGGTCATGAACCACTCTTGGGCTAGAAGGATATTGTCGATATAGCTCTACTTTTAACAAAGCTAGTTTGGTTAGGAGAAATAATTTTTTGGGAAGACTTATCCTATTATTAATTAATTTAGCAATGAGTTTTGAAAGAAGGTGCAAAGGCTGATAGGTCTAAAATCTCCCCAAGTATCAGGATTATTAGTTTTGGGAATGAGAACAATGGAAGTGCTAGAAAATATCTAAGTAAAGAGTTGTCATCAAAGAAATCAACAACAGCATCAATAAGGTCAGACTTAATAATAGGCAAACAATGCTGAAAGAAATGAGTCGTGTAACCATCAGGGCCAGCAATAGAGTGAGTGTTCAAGCTATTGAGAGTACTACTAATCTCAATTTCCGCAGGATGCAAAGTGAGTACATGGTTTTCATCATTAGTAATCATAGAGGAGATCAGGTGAGTGTTGGATAGGGGTTCTAAGTTAGGGTTGTTGTTTAATAAATTTTGAAAATGTTGAATGACAGAATCTTTAATTTCATTATTATCAGTGATCCAGCTACCGTTAATATTTTTGATTTTTTGAATAGAGTTTAAGGATTTCCTTTTTTTTTGAAAAAAGCATGGAAATACATTGTATTTCTTTCACCATCAGTAATATGTTTGCTAGTGGCCTTTTGCCACCAGTAGGTTTCCTCCATATTCTGATAATTAATAAAGTTATCTTTAGCAGTCTTCAACTCATCAAGCTTACTAGGGTCAGTTAACACATCATCTTCAAGGGAGCAAACTAATTGTTCCATATTTTTTAGATTGGCAAAAGATTTTAAAATGGTGCTTGTTCCACCAATTTAGGTTTTGTTTTATTCTTTTAGGCTTAAACCAAAGCCGAATCATGCCTTTAACGAAATTGTCCAGGTGAATAGGGGCCATCTAATTAGTGGAAACAACATTAAAGAAATCACTATGTTGGGTCCACATATTTTGGAATCTAAAAGGAGTGGGGGAGGATATAGTACTGGAAGGAATTTTGATGGAGATCAATAGTGGAGCATGGTCAGACAAAGTTCTGCTCAAATGCTTAATAGAAGTGAGAGGCCATTGATTGATCCAAAGGGAATTAAAGAGGGTCCTATCAAGCCGCTGCCAGAGTCTAAAGTTATGCCATGTATAGTCGGAACCATAAAAACCAATATCAATCAGATTGCAGTCGAGAATCATATTAGAAAAATCTTCCATGGAGTGTATGTTAGGAGAGCAACCTCCCCTTCTTTCTTAGGAAGCGATAATAGTGTTGAAATCACCCCCAACCAACCAGAGTTTATTGACCGAGGAGGCAAAGTTCTTAATTGATCCCAAAGGATGTTCCTACTAGCTCTATTACAAGATGCTTAGATAAAAGAACCAAGAGCAGAAAATTCACCCAATGAGATTTGAACATTAACCAATTGTTGAAGATCATCAAGGATAGAAATGTCAATTAAATTATTCCAAAAGTACCAAATTTTATTACTAATATTATAAAAGAAATTTTGAAAGCATATTGTTCTAGCAACATGGGTAATCTTAGAAGAGTGAATGAATGGCTCAACAACAAGTAAGGCTATGTTATGAGTACGACAAAGGCTTCTAATACGATTGTGGATAGTGAGAGTCCCAATACCTGGAACATTCTAAATAAGAAAATTGATCATAATAAGTTGAAAGAAAAGAGAGGAGATAACTGAAAAAAATGAAAAACAAGAAGAAGAGAAACATGAAACAATTATTTATGAGAAGTTTAAGAAGATCTAGTGGTTCTAGTAGAGCTATTTGTGAACATTTTAGCTTTAAGAGATTTTTTTTAATAATAGTTTGAAAAGGCCTATCTATGTCCAAAGTATCTCCATCTGAAGAGAGTGATTTGTGATATTGAGACCAGAGATCTATCAAAGCATTCTAATGTTGATTTCCCCTTCTTGGTATCGAGTTAGGTTAAGAAATAGGGTTAACATGTGTATCACTCTGTAGGGTAATAGAAAGAGAGGTTGTGGCACCATTAATAGCACAAAATTCATTTTCATTTCCATGAGTACTATTAAGATTTTGATCCGTCACCAAATTATCAAAATTTTTCAGAACAATTTCAAAATTAGTTTTGAGGTTTTGATCCAACTTGAGGTTCCCATTCAAATCACCATTATGATTCATTTGAGTCAAGGGATTGTCTTGAGATGCCAAGTTATTACAAGTAGAAGCAATATTAGGTAAGTTATCATTAGTTTCCTCACAAACCTCAATATCATTATTTTTATCAAGCTCAGATTGTTCTCCAATAGGAAAATCTGTAAGTAATAAAGGAGAGGGGGTAGGAGGGTGAGTCCATTTTGAGTAACTTTAGGCACATAAGCGAACTTATTATTTTTTTCATTTGTTAGAGAGGGATTAGGATCAGACAATTTTTTCTTTTTAAGATTAGGGTGTAACACAAAGCATTCAGAGTGATCATGACCAAGGATCTTACAATGTGTGCAAAAAATATGGAAATTTTCAAATTCCACTTTTTGTTTATACCCAAATTTTTCTGAACCGATCAAAACTTCTTTAGGGTACTTTTTGGTAATATTAATCTCAACCAAAATAAAAGCAACGATGGCCGTGATCTCGCGGTGGCTTGATCTATTTGAAGGGGCCTACCAGAGAGAGAGTAAATAGGACTTGATGGGTAACGTGTGTATCTTCATGTTTGGAAAAGCTAACCATAAAGAAACAATTGGATTCCTCTTTGACATCAAATAGAGGAGACCATTTCAAAAGCCTCATTTGATAATTGTACACAAAGTAAGAATGAGCAAAGACTCTTGAGTAGTCTAAATCATTAGATAACTGAATAAGGATATGTCTAGGATCAATCAATCTGATAGTAAATACACCCGAGAGCTTTAGGCTATGAAAGAAGGATCAGATGCTTTCAAGAGTCAGGCGATGCAATAAAAATTTACCAACTAATGAAAATTCAAAGGGCTTCGCCAGCTTTTCCACATCAAGATCCGAGCACATTACAGTCGGCATTCCACGGAAAGAAGTTGAGATTAAATTGATCGAAGCATTAGAGCAAGTGTTCTTACCAGATAAAGTGTCCTTGAAGGACTTAATAGCAGGCGCAGTAATGGCTGGAGTCAGATCGATATTACCTTGAAAATCGAAAGCCTTAGCCAACGCCTCCAAGTTTGAAGAGCTCGGCTACGTGGAAAGCGGCGCTTTCGCTATTATAAGATCAAGGGAAACTCACATATGCGGCCAACCGAGAGAAGAAATATAGAAGGAATGATTGAGAACACTCAAAGGAAAAAAGAAAGACGAATCTTGAGAGCCGAGCAGTGAGTAATGTTTTCTTTCGGTTTTATTTATTTTAGGTTTAGGTTTTTATGTTTTTATGGTTTAGGGTTTAGGGTTTGGGAAAGGGTTTAGGGTTAGTTTAGCATTTAGGGTTTAGAGTTTGGGATTTAGGGTTTATGGTTTAGAATTGTAGGTTTTAGTTTTTAGGGTTTAGGGTTTAGGCTTTGAGGGTTTAAGGTAAAGGGTTTTAGGGTTTAGGGTTTAGGGTTTAGGGTAGTGTTTAGGGTTGTAAGTTTAGGGGTAGTTTTAGGATTTAGGATTTAGGGTTTAGGGTTTTTAGGGTTAGGTTTAATTTTTAGGTTTTTATTTTAAGTTTATTTTTAGGTTTTATTTTTTAGTTTAGGTTTAGGCTTATTTTTATTTTATTTTATTTTATTTAGTTTAGGATTTGTTTTTTAGGTTTAGGTTTAGGTTTTATTTATTTTAGTTTAATTTATTTTAGTTTAAGTTTAGGTTTATTTTATTTCTATTTTAAGTTTACAATTTTTTTTAACTTAAGGTTTAGTCTTTATTTTTTATTTATTTTTAGGGTTTTTTAAGTTTAGGTTTTTATTTAGTTTTTATTTTAATTTATTTTAGGTATATTTTATTTTTTTTTAGGTTTAGTTTTTATTTTATTTAGGTTTTTGATTTTTAGGTTTATTTTATTTTTTTTAATTTAGTTTAGGTTTTTGTTTATTTTAATTTTTGTTTAGTTTGTATTTTTTATTTTATTCTATTTTTAGGTTTAGGTTTAAGTTTAGGTTTTAGCTTATGTTTTTATTTTATCTTTTATTTTATTTTATTTAGGTTTAGGTTTATTTCTTTATTTGATTTTTAGGTTTTACTTAGTTTAGGTTTAGGTTTTTAGGGTTTAGGATTTATGGTTAGTTTTTGGTTTAGGGTTTAGGGTTATTTTAATATAGTTTATTTTCATTTAGGTTTAGGTTTATTTTATTTTTATTTTAGGTTTAGGTTTTTTTTTAGTTTAGGATTTAAGTTTTATTTTATTTATTTATTTTTAGGTTTAGGTTTTTATTTTATTTTATTTTAGGTTTATTTTATTTTTATTTTATGTTTAGTTTTTATTTTATTTATGTTTTCTATTTTTAGGTTTATTTTTTTTAGTTTAGTTTAGGTTTTTATTTAATTTATTTTTGTTTAATTTTTATTTTCTTTTTTTATTTCTAGGTTTTGGTTTAGGTTTTTATTTTATTTTATTTTATTATTTTATTTAGTTTTAAGTATTTTTATTTATTTTATTTTTAGGCTTTATTTAATTTAGGTTTAGGTTTTTTGATTTTTAGGTTTTAAGGTTTAGTGTTTAAGGTTAGTTTAGGGTTTAGTGTTTGAGATTTAGGGTTTAGGGTTTAGGGTTGTAGGTTTTAGGGTTTAGGTTTTAAGGTTTAGGGTTTATGGTTTTAGGGTTTAGGTTTTAGGATTCTAGGCTTAGGGTTTAGGGTTTAGGGTATAGGGTTAGTTTTAAGGTTTAGTGTTTAAGGTTTAGGGTTTATGGTTTAAGGTTTAGGGTTTAAGTTTTAGTATTTAGGGTTCAAGGTTTTTTTTAGAGTTTAGGGTTTTTTAATTTTTTAATTTTTATTTTTTAAAATAAGTAAATTGGTTGATTTAGGTTTATTTTATTAATTTATTTATTTATTTTAGTTTATTTTATTTTTATTTTTATTTAGGTTTATTTTTATTTTCATTTAGTTTAGTTTATTTTATTTATTTTAGTTTAGATATTTTAATTTTTATTTATTTTTTGGTTTAGGTTTAGGTTTCAGTTTAATTTATTTTTATTTTATTTCTTAGATTTAGGTTTTAATTTTTAATTTTTAGGTTTAATTTTCTATTTTTAGGTTTATTTAATTTTTTTGGTTTAGTCTAAGTTTTTATTTATATTATTTTAGTTTAGTTTTTATTTTTTATTTTATTTTATTTATAGGTTTATGTTTAGGTTTAGGTTTTAGTTTAGGTTTTTATTTTATAGTTTTTTATTTATTTTATTTTTATGTTTTATTTAGTTTAGGTTTAAGTTTTTAGGATTTAAGGATTAGGGTTTAGGGTTTAGGGTTTAGATTTTAGGGTTAGTTTAGGGCTTAGGGTTTAGTGTTTAGGGTTTTACATTTTAGGGTTTAGGGTTTTAAGGTTTAAGGTTTAGGGTTTTAGGGTTGAGGGTTTTGGGTTTAGGGTTTATGGTTTAGGGTTTAGGGATAGGTTTTTTTTCACTTTTTATATTTTTATTTTTTAAATTAAGTAAACTCGTAGGTTTAGAATTATTTAGTTTACCTTTTAGTTTAGTTTTTACTTTTTAATTTTTATTTATTTCTAAGTTTAGGTTTAAGTTTATGTTTCATATTAGGTTTTTATTTTATTTTATTTAGGTTTAGGTTTTCTGATTTATTTTATTTAGGTTTAGATTTATATGTTTTTAGGGTTTAGGGATTAGGGTTTAGTGTTTAGGGTTAGTTTAACATTTAGGGTTTAGATTTTGGGGTTTATGGTTTAGGGTTTAGGGTTGTAGTTTTAAGTTTTAGGGTTTAAGGTTTAGGCTTTTAAGGTTTAGGGTTTTGTGTTTTGGGTTTAGGGTAGCGTTTATGGTTGTAGGTTTAGGGTTTGTTTTAGGGTTTAGGATTTAAGGTTTAGGATTTTTAGATTTAGGGTTAGGGTTTTTTTTAATGTTTTTAATTTTTTAAAATTAAGTAAACTGGTAGATTTAGGTTTATTTAGTTTACTTTTTATTTATTTTCGTTTATTTTATATTTTATTTTTACTTAGTTTAGTATATTTATGTTAGTTTTATTTCTTTTTGTTTAGGTTTTTTGTTTCAGTTTATTTTTTAGGTTTAGGTTAATGGTTATTTTTTAGTTTAGTTTTATTTTTATTTTATTTTTTAGGTTTAGGTTTTAATTTTTATTTTAAGGTTTAAGTTAAGGTTTTTATTTTATTTTTTTAGGTTTAGGTTTTAGATTTTATTTCGGTTTATTTTTAGGTTTTATTTTTAGTTTAGGCTTAGGTTTATTTTGAATTTAATTAATTTAATTTAATTTTGGATTAGTTTTTTTTAGGTTAAGGTTTAGGTTTTATTTATTTTAGTTTAGTTTATTTTAGTTTAGGTTTAGGTTTATTTTATTTGTACTTTAGGTTTAATATATTTTTTAGTTTAAGGTTTAGGTTTTAATTTTACTTTATTTTTATGGTTTTTTTAAGTTTAGGTTTTTTTATTTAGGTTTTTTTATTTTTAGGTTTATTTTATATTTTTAGTTTAGTTTAAGTTTTAATTTAGGTTTTTATTTTATCTTATTTTTTATTTTGTTTAGGTTTAGGTTTATTTATTTATTTATTTTTTTTTTTTAGGTTTTATTTAGTTTAAGTTTAAGTTTTAGGGTTTAGGGTTTAAGGATTAGGGTTTAGGGTTTAGTGTTATTTTAGTTTAGTTTATTTTCATTTAGGTTAAGGTTTATTTTATTTTAGATTTAGGCTTTTTTTAAAGTTTAGGGTTTAGGTTTTATTTATTTATTTATTTTTAGGTTTATCTTTTAGATTTAGGTCTTTATTTAGTTTTTATTTTATTTTAATTTAGGTTTATTTTATTTTTGTTTTATGTTTTGCTTTTAGGTTTAGGACTAGTTTAGGGTTTAGGGTTAAGGCTTTTAGGGTTTAGGGTTTAGGCTTTTAGGGTTTTTTTTTTGGGAAACTCCATGTAGGGGAATTTTATTGCCACAAAAAGAGGGTTATAAGGTCCTTAAAGGGGATAAACTCCATAACTATTGCTCAAAGAGCTACAATCAACGTAGGGAGTAAATCCCCTATCTAAGTATAGCCAAAAGCAAAAGAAAATAAGAAAGCAATCAAAAGATACAAATTGGTTAACATAATAAGCCAATGGAAGATTAGGGCCAGTGCTCTGCAGGATGTGAGAATGCAAGACACTCTGGAGCAAACCTACAAGAGGACAAGAGAGAAACACCTACAAAAATGTAGACAGAAAGAAGTTAGAGCAGTTAAGGTAATACAGACAAAATGATAACATAATCTGAGAATGGTAGTAAAGAAATTTGATAGAGAAGGCTCAGGCTCAGTCACACCCAGTTGGGGCAGATGCAAATATGAGCATCCATGGTTCAGCAGAAGGGTTACATCACAAGAGCTACTACCAAGCCAAAAGGGTGAAATCATCACATCATAGCCAACAAAAGCAGAAAAGAATAGCAGCCAGTTGTTGAAAGTCTTATGGGCTTTATTACCTACAAACCTAAACAAAACCATATATAAAATAGAGAGGAAATTGCAAAGAGCAGTAAGATAAGGGATCCCATATAGGAAATTTATCATCAATATAGTCACCATGACATGAGAATACTTATCCATATGAGAATGAGCCATCTTTGCGAGAACCTCATGAAAAATCATAGCCAAGAGGTATAATAGGCTAGCATAAAAACCCACCACAAGAAAAAAGCAGAAGAGGCAGCCTGCTGAAATTCTGCTAAGCAAGTCAATGAGCCTATAAATAACACCATCCCAAACATATGATATATATATATATATGAATCATTATGGCCAGGAGTACATCCTTGAAGCATAGTCCAGAAAATGAACCCAATCATAATAATGAATGCAGATGTGAACAACCCCCTTATTAATATTCATAGCGAGTTGGCAAAAAGCAATTATAAAGGAAGGCAGCATAACCCAACACAAGAAATAGACTGCATCCCACCAAAAATAGTACCAAATAAAGGTAGTCCAAACTACATAGCGACATCTTTGATGAGAAAATCAAATAATCGGATCAACAAATAACCAAGACAAAAGGCGACAAAAGGCGACATGTGCCCATAGTACCACCCATTCATAATAGATAGTGCATACCAAGTAAATAGAATCATAATGATCTGCACAAGCCCAACTGAACCAAGATGGGAAAAGAAACAACAGCAGATAAGGTAGATCACTGCCCATATACAAACAACAAGGGCAATCAACAATCCAACTCCAATAGCGAAATAATTAATGCAACAATGGAACCCACCAGAAAAAAAATCAAAAAGGGGATTCAAATGAGAGTCAACATTGGATTCTAGATAAAATAAGACAATAGAGAACCAAGACAACAAACAGCCAAGATAGCAAAAGGCAGCTAGCTGGCCATAAAAGCTCTCATTCAGAGTAGACATTGCAATAGTTAGTAACCAAATAGGTAGACCATAAACATAGGGATTTGAGAAGCAGTAGCCTAGATAGAAATCATCAAAGACAATCAGAACAGCAATGTCAGAAACAGCTTGCTGAACATAGGACCCTAAAGTCCTACAACCAACAAAGATAGAGCCAACATTGGAATCCTGAAAAACCAAGACATCAAATATCCAAGGAAACAAATAACGAAGACAATAAAAAATAGCAAGCTGGCCATAAAACCACCCATTCAGAATAAACAATGCAATAGATACAAGTTTAACTGAAACAAGATGGAAAAAATAGCAGTAGGTAAAGTAGTCCACATAATTGGATGATGCATAAAATAAACCACTAAGGGATTTAAAGATAAAGCCACAAAGCGATCAACAACATCAAAAGAGGTTTTCGAACAAAACAAACCAAAACCCGGAAGCATCTTTCAGTATTAATCCGGTTCAATGACGGTAATTACCAACAAGGCGGCCAAAAGTCCACCCATTCGAGTAAAGCATATGCTAATATCCAAACCTTCCGGATAAGATGATCGCTAGCGGTAAACCCACATCCACTGAAAAGGAAAATTGATGAACATTAGATGCACCCTGCTGAACATAAAATGAACATAAGGCAGTAAAACATAAGATGAAGATGAGGCAGCAAAACAACTCCAAAAGCACCCTGCTGAACATCATGGACAACCCCAGTAGCAGCATGATGAACATAAGATGCAATGATCTAGATCAGCCAACATCCCAGGTAGAAAATTATATCAAGTTGGCCATAAGACCACCCATTCAAATTAGGCAAAGCAAAAGTTTGAAAGACATTCAGCAAATACATTAAACCAACCCCAAGAGCGGTCTCAGTGTCGATCATAAAGTTATCTGAGAAGTATAGCAGATAGGCATTGAGGCAAGGGACCCAGAATATAATTCCAGATGTCCCTGTTGATTAATAAATAGAGCAGAAAATAGAGCATTAAGTAATATATCTCCCTCCAGCAATCAAGCAACATCTTACCAGTAACAGCAAGACCTCAAACAAGGGTGGGAGAGTTAAACCAACAACAGATGCCACATAGCTCGAAAGGGCCGGGAAGGAGTAATAGGATGAGACATTAATAAATTCCAAAGGAGCATCAACACATTACATCAAAATAGTATAAAGCAGAGGCTCCCAATTAGAGCTAAGGCAATTAAACCAACAACACATGTCACGAGATCAACAAGTAAGCAACAAGGATATCACATTGATGCATGAGAAACCAAGAAAGCAACAAATATAAAATGGGCATGCAGTTAAACCGATATTGAACCAATCCCATGGGCTAGATTAATTTTTGAGATAAGGGAGCCCAGTATTGTCCAAATTAACCAAGCCATGCAAATGTTTAGGTAGGGTGAGTTGATCAAAGAAGATTATACCATCCAATCTGGCTCCCAGATTATCAAGATAATCAGCACATGCATTACCTTCATGCCATACATGAGTGATGTTAAAATTAAGTTGGGTAAGAAGAGCTCTAGTTTGCTTGAGAAGGTAGTACAATTCAGTGTTGCTCAATTTGGTGGAAGTCAAAAGATCAATCAGCAGAAGGGCATCCACCTCAATCCAAATATTGAGCCAAACATTTTGAAGGCAAATCTCAAGAGCTTTGTACACTGCCATAAGCTCGAAAAGAGAACGAGCAAGAATTAAGGGGGTAGGCAAAAGCACATAGGACTTTACTATGAAGATTTCTGAAAATGCCACCACAACCTGAACCTTTATGAGAGATAGAGCCATCAGTGTTAATTTTAATAGTTTGATCATGAGGTTTTACCCAATAAATAATCTTGTCATTTCGACATTAAGTTTAGGTTTTGGTTAGTTTAGTTTTAGTTATTATTATTATTATTATTATTAGTTTTAGTTATTTATTTATTTAGTTAATTATTAGTTTGTTATTATTAGGTTTTTATTAGTTTTATTATTAGTTTAGTTAATTTAGTTAGTTTTATTATTATTTATTATTTTATTAGTTTTATTAGTTTTAGTTTTTAGTTATTATTATTAGTTATTAGTTATTAGTTATTATTATAAGATAGTTTTTAGTTTTATAATTAGTTAGTAGTTATTATTATTAGTTTTTAGTTATTAGTTTTTATTAATTTATTATTATTAGTTAGTTTTATTAGTTATTTAGTATAGTTATTTTAGTTAGTTATTTAGTTTTATTAGTTATTATTAGTTAGTTTTCTATTTTTTAGTTTAGTTATTAGTTAGTTATTAGTTTATTTTCTTAATTTATTATTTATTAGTTTTATAAGTTAGTTTTTTAGTTATTATTTGTTTATTTGTTAGTTAGTTTTTATATGTTTTATTAGTTTAGTTAGTTAGTTTAGTTTAGTTATTAGTTTAGTTTAGTTATTAGTTAATTAGTTTTACAAGTTAGTTTTATTAATTTTTAGTTCATTATTATTAGTTATTTAGATTTTATTATTATTAATTAGGTTATTTTATTAGTTATTGATTTTAGTTTAGTTATTTATTTATTGGTTTTAAGTTTTTGGTATTAATTAGTTATTTAGTTATTTATTAGTTTTATTATTTAGTTTATTATTTTAGTTTACTAGTTTTTAGTTGTTAGTTTTAGTTATTAGGTTTTAGTTATTAGTTTTATTAGTTTTATTAGTTTTATTTTATTTAGTTTAGTTATAATTTTATTAATTTATTATTATTATTATTATTTATTATTTTGTTAGTTTTTATTAGTTATTAGTTATTAGTTTAGTTATTATTATTATTTTAGTTATTTAATTATTATTTTAGTTTTAGTTAGTTTTAGTTATTAGTATTTTAAGTTTTATTAGTTTAGTTATTAGTTATTAGTTAGTTAGTTTAGTTATTTTTTATTTTAGTTATTAGTTTAGTTATTAGTTATTATTAATTTTAGTTTATTAATTATTAGTTTTAGTTATTAGTTTAGTTATTAGTTAGGTTATTAGTTAGTTATTACTTAGTTATTATTAGTTTAATTTAGTTATTAGTTATGAGTTTTATAAGTTATTTATTAGTTAGTTAGTTATTAGTTATTCATTAGTTTATTAGTTTATTATTAGTTATTATTTAGTTATTATTATTTATTAGTTTTTTTTTAGTTATTATTTTAGTTATTTAGTTTATTAGTTATTTAGTTAGTTTTATTATTAGGTTTAGTTTTTTTAGTTATTAGTTTTATTAGTTTAGTTATTTTGTTTAGTTATTTATTATTAGTTTAGTTAGTTATTTTTATTAGTTAGTTAGTTTTTTAATTATTATTTAGTTTTTTTATTAGTTTTCATTATAATATCTAGTTATTATTATTTGTTATTAGTTTATTAGTTTATTTTTATTAGTTATTAGTTTAATTTATTAGTTATTAGTTTAGTTTATTAGTTATTAGTTTAGTTATTAGTTTTTTAGGTTTCTTATTAGTTTTTTATTATTTATTAGATCATTAGTTATGGCTTTTAATTAGTTATTAGTTTTATTAATTATTTATTATTAGTTTATTTAGTTTATTATTATTAGTTATTATTTAGTTATTAGGTTTTGTTAGTTACTATTAGTTTTAGTTAATAGTTTATTAGTAAGTTAGTTAGTTTATTTAGTTTTTATTAGTTATTACTTATTATTATTACTTTTAGTTTTACTAGTTGTTAATTTAGTTATTAGTTATTAGTTATTAGTTTTAGTTATTATTAGGTTTAGGTTTAGGTTTAGTTATTAGTTTTATTAGTTTATTATTATTAGATTAGTTATTATTAGTTTATTATTATTAGTTAATAGTTTTATTAGTTTAGTTATTAGTTAGTTATTTATTTAGTTATTATTATTAGTTATTAAATATTAGTTTATTAATTTTATTAGTTAGTTTTAGTTTCAGTTAGTTTTTATTAGTAATTAGTTTAGTTAGTTTTATCAGTTTATTAGTTATTATTTATTAGTTATTATTAGTTAGTTTATTAGTTTTCTTAGTTTATTTAGTTTTTATTAGTTTATTAGTTTATTAGTTTAGTTTTATTAGTTATTTAGTTTATTATTATTTAGTTTTAGTTATATTATTTTATAATTTTTTTAGTTATTAGTTTTATTAGTTAGTTATTAAAATTATTAAGTTATTATTTTTAATTTTATTAGTTATTAGTTATTATTTATTATTAGTTTTATTATTAGTTTATTAGTTTTTATTTAGTTTTAGTTATTTAGGTTTTTATTAGTTTGTTATTTAGTTTTTAGTTAGTAGTTATTATTATATTAGTTATTTAGGTTATTAGTTTAGTTAGTTATTAGTTATTAATTTTATTAGATATTAGTTATTAGTTTAGGTTATTAGTTTATTAATTTAGTTATTAGTTTAGTTATTTAGTTAATAGTTATTACATTATTTTTATTAGTTTAGTTTAGTTTTATTAGTTTATTATTATTAGTTATTATTAGTTAGTTAGTTAGTTATTAGTTATAGTTATTAGTTTAGGTTTAGTTAGTTATTATTTAGTTATTAGTTAGTTATTATTAATTAGTTTATTATTAGTTATTATTTTATTAGTTAGTTATTAGTTATTAGTTGTTAGTTAGTGTTATTATTATTATTAGTTTTAGTTAATAGTTATTATTAGTTAGTTAGTTTATTGGTTTAGTTAGTTAGTTATTATTAGCTATTTGTTTAGTTTTTTTATTATCTAGTTTATTCTTATTATTAGTTATATTTATTTATTATTAGTTACTAGTTTTTTAGTTAGTTTTTATTAGTTATTAGTTATCTTTAGTTAGTTATTTATTTATTATTAGTTTTATTAGTTAGTCATTAGTTATTAGATTATTATTTGTTATTATTTATTAGTTTAGTTAGTTATTTGGTTAGTTATTAGTTAGTTTTTCAGGTAATTTGTTTTATTAGTTAGTTTTTTAGTTTATTATTAGTTATTAGTTTTAATTATTTAGTTAGTTATTAGTTTATTAGTTTAGTTATTTATTTTTTAGTTTATTTATTAGCTTATTAGTTTTAGTTATTAGTTATTAGTTTAATTTTATTAGTTTAATTATTAATTTTTTAGTTTATTATTAGTTATTAATTATTATTAGTTATTATTAGTTATTAGTTATTAGTTTTAATATTATTAGTTAGTTTTAATTATTAGTTTATTAGTTATTATTTCTTTAGTTATTAGTTATTTAGTTATTATTAGTTTTAATTATTTAGTTTATTAGTTTAGCTATTGTTAATAATTAGGTTTGTTATTTAGTAATTTTATTATTATTAGTTATTATTAGTTTTATTAATTATAAGTTATTATTAGTTATTATTTATTGCCAGTTTAGTTTAGTTTATTGGCTTATCTTTAATTATTAGTCTTTTGTAAGTTTATTAGTTATTTAGTTATTAGTTATTATTAGCTATTAGTTTATTAGTTTATTAGTTTTTATTAGTTATTACTTATTTTAGGTATTATTAGCTATTATTAGTTATAAGTTTTAGTTAGTTTCTATTGGTTAGTTATTATAGTTTGTATTATTAGTTATTATTATTGGTTTTGGGTTATTATTATATTATTTATTTATTAGTTATTAGTTATTAGTTAATTAGTTTTGTAGTTTTTTATTTAGTTTTTATTAGTTATTAGTTTAGTTATTATTAGTTAGTTTTTAGTTTAGTTATTATTAGGTTTATTAGCTATTAGATTTATTATTAGTTAGTTATTATTAGTTAGCTATTTATTATTATTTTTTGTTATTAGTTAGTTATTAATTTTATTATTTTATTATATTTTTAGGTTTAGATTTAGGTTTAGATTTAGGTTTAGGTTTTAGTTTAGGTTTTATTTTACCTTTTATTTATTTATTTAGGTTTAGGTTTATTTATTTATTTTATTTTTAGGTTTTTAGGGTTTAGGGTTTAGTGTTAGTTTAGAGTTTAGGGTTTAGGATTATTTTAGTTTAGTTTATTTTAGTTTAGGTTTAGGTTTAGGTTTATTTATTTATTTTTTATTTTAAAATTAGGTTCATGTTTTTTATTTTTTAGTTTAGGGATTAGGTTTTATTTTTTATTTAATTTTAAGTTATATTTTTAAGGTTTAGGATTTTATGGTTTAGGGTTTAGGGTTTAGGGTTTTAGGTTTAGGGTTTAGGGTTCTAGTTTAGGGTTTAGGGTTTAGAGTTTAGGTTTTAGGGTTTAGGGTTTAGGGTTAGTTTTAGGGTTTAGGGTTTACGATTTAGGGTTTAAGGTTTAGGGTTTAGGATTTAGTGTTTAGGGTTTAGGGTTTAGTGTTTAAGGTTTAGGGTTTAGGTTTATCATTTTTTAGTTTTTTAATATTTTTTTAAGTTAAGTAAACCAGTAGGTTTAGGTTTATTTAGTTTATTTATTATTTAGTTTAGTTTATTTTATTTATTTTATTTTTATTTAGGTTTAGTTTTATTATTATTTATTTTAGTTTATTTATTTTAGGTTTTTTATTTTAGTTTATTTTTTAGGTTTAAGTTTAGGTTTAAGTTTATTTTTTAGTTTAGCTTCATTTTTATTTTATTTTTTAGGTTTAGGTTTTATTTCTTATTTTTAGGTTTACATTTTTATTTTTTATTTTTTTTAGGTTTAGGTTTTAGGTTTTTATTTTAGGTTTATTTTTATTTTATTTTTTATTTTATTTTTTATTTAGTTTAGCTTTAGGATTAAGTTTAGTTTATTTTAGGTTTAGGTTTAGGTTTTAATTATTTTAGTTTAGTTTATTTTAGTTTTGGTTTAGGTTTATTTTATTTTTATTTTAGGCTTATGTTTATTTTTTAGTTTACTGTTTAAGTTTTATATTTTAGTTATTTTTAGGTTTTTTTAGGTTTATTTTTTAGGTTTAGGTTTTCAATTAGTTTTTAGTTTATGTTATTTTTCATTTTATTTATTTTTATTTTATGCTTAGTTTTTTTTTAGTTTAGTTTAGGTTTACAATAATTTTATTTTAGTTTAGATTTTATTTTTTATTTTATTTTAATTTCAGGTATAGGTTTAGGTTTAGGTTTTCATTTTATCTTATTATCTATTTTATTTAGGTTTAGATTTATTTATTTATTTTATTTTTAGGTTTTATTTAGTTTAGGCTTAGGTTTTTAGGTTTTTAGGGTTTAGGGTTATTTAATTTAGTTTATTTTAGTTTAGGTTTAGATTTTTTATTTTATTTATTTGAGATTTATTTATTTTTAGTTTATGGTTTTTATTTTTCATTTATTTTTAACTTTTATTTTCAGATTTATTTTTTTTATGTTTAGGTTTTATTTAGTTTTATTTTATTTTATTTTATTTTATTTATTTTTATTTTATGTTTAGTTTTTATTATATTTGGGTTTTTTATTTTTAGGTTTATTTTATTTATTTTTAGTTTAGTTTAGGTTTTTATTTATTTTATTTTATTTTAGTTTTTATTTTTTAATTTATTTTATTTCTATGTTTAGGTTTAGGTTTTAGTTTTAGGTTTGGGTTTTTATTTTATCTTATTTTTATTTTATTTAGTTTTATATTTATTTATTTATTTTATTTTTAAGTTTTATTTAGTTTATGTTTAAGTTTTTAAGTTTTTAGGGTTTAAGGTTTAGGGTTATTTTAGTTTAGGTTTAGGTTTTTTTTCTTTGATTATTTTATTTTTATTTTAGGTTTAAGTTTTTTTTTAGTTTAGGGTTTAGGTTTAATTTTTTATTTATTTTTATGTTTAATTTTTAGGTTTATTTTTTAGGTTTAGGTTTTTATTTAGTTTTTATTTTATTTTATGTTTATTTTTATTTTATTTAGGTTTTCTATTTTTAGGTTTATTTTATCTTTTAATTTAGTTTAGGTTTTTATTTATTTTATTCTAGTTTAGTTTTTATTTTTATTTTTTTTATTTATAGGTTTAAGTTTAGGTTTAGGTTTAGGTGTTAGTTTAGGTTTTTATTTTATTTTATTTAGGTTTAGTTTTTTATTTATTTTATTTTTAGGTTTTATTTAATTTAGGTTTAGGTCTTTAGGTTTTTAGGGTTTAAAGATTAGGGTTTAGGGTTTAGGGTTTAGGATTTAGTGTTTAGGGTTTTAGTTTTTTGGATTTAAGGATTAGAGTTTATGGTTTTAGGGTTTAGGGTTTATGGTTTAGGGTGAGTTTTTGGGTTTAGGATTTAGGGCTTTTAGGGTATAGGGTTTAAGGTTTAGTGTTAAGGTTTTAACACTTATTTATTTTTTATTTTTAAATTAAGTAAACTAGTAGGTTTAGGATTATTTAGTTTATTTAGTTTAAATTTTTGTTTAGTTTTTATTTTTTATTTTTATTTTCTAAGTTTAGGTTTAGGATTTTATTTACAATTTAGGTTCCTATTTTATTTTATTTTTTAATTTATTTTAGTTTAGGTTTTATTTAGTTTAGGTTTAGGTTTTTATATTTTTAGAGTTTAGGGATTAGGGTTTAGGGTTTAGGGTTTAAGAAAGGGTTTAGGGTTAGTTTAGCATTTAGGGTTTAGTGTTTGGGGTTTAGGGTTTAAGGTTGTAGGTTTCAGGTTTTAGGATTTAGGGTTTAGGGTTTAGGGTTTAGGGTTTAGGGTTTAGGGTTTAGGGTTTAGGGTTTAGGGTTTTAAGGTTTAGGGTTTTTTTTTTAAATTTTTTAAATTAAATTAAACAAACAAGATGGTTTAGTTTATTTAGTTTATTTTATTTAGTTTATTTTTTATATGTTTATTTATATTTATATTTAGTTTAGTATATTTATTTTAGTTTTATTTATGTTAGTTTAGGTTTTTTTATTTTAGTTTATTTTTCAGGTTTAGGTTTAGGTTTACTTTTTAGTTTAGTTTTATTTTTATTTTATTTTTTAGGTTTAGGTTTACCTTTTTATTTTTAGGTTTAGGTTTAGATTTTTATTTTATTTTTTTAGGTTTAGGCTTTGGGTTTTTATTTTAGGTTTTATTTTTCTAGTTTAAGTTTAGGTTTATTTATATTTTATTATATTTTATTTAGTTTAGGATTAGTTTTTTTTTTAGGTTTATTTTATTTTTTTAGTTTAGTTTATTTTTTAGCTTTAGTTTATTATATTTATTTCAAGTTTACATTTTTTTTAGTTTAAGGTTTAGGTTTTATTTTTATTTATTTTAAGGATTTTTAGGTTTAGGTTTTTATTTAGTTTTTATTTTATTTTATTTTATTTTAGTTTTATTTTTTTTATTTTAGGTTTAGTTTTTATTTTATTTAGGTTTTTTATTTTTAGGTTTATTTTTTTAGTTTAGTTTAGTTATTATTAATTATTAGTTTATTAGTTTATTAGGTTTAGTTATTATGTTTTTAGTTAGTTAGTTATTAGTTTTAGGTTAGTTTATTATTATTTAGTTAGTTTTTAGTTATTATTAGTTTATTAGTTTTAGTTTAGTTATTATTAGTTATTATTAGTTTTAGTTATTTAGTTTAGTTATTAGTTTAGTTATTATTTTAGTTTTATTTAGTTATTAGTTAGTTATTAGTTTATTTTATTAGTTATTAATAGTTATTAGTTATTATTTATTAGTTTTTATTAGTTATTAGTTAGTTATTAGTTTTATTAGTTTATTATTATTAGTTTTTAGTTATTAGTTATTAGTTATTAGTTATTTATTCAATTATTATTTGGTTATTAGTTTTCTTAGTTTAATTTATTTTTATTAGTTTAGTTTTATTTTTATTAGTTTTAGTTATTAGTTTAGTTTATTTAGTTATTATTTTAGTTATTATTATTAGGTTTAGGTTTTTTATTATTAGGTTTTTTAGTTTAGCTTAGTTATTAGTTTAGTTAGTTTTATTAGTTATTATTATTAGTTTTATTATTAGTTATTAGTTATCAGTTTTAGTTATTAGTTAGTTTTTATTATTATTACTAGTTATTAGTTAATAGTTAATTATTATTAGTTTATTAGTTTAGTTATTATTTTTTTAGTTTTAGTTTATTAGTTTATTAGGTTTTAGTTATTTAATTTATTAGTTATTAGGTTTGGTTGTTAGTTAGTTTTTAGTTTTATTATTAGTTTATTTAGTTTATTAGTTAGTTATTAGTTTAGTTTTATAGTTATTTATTTTATTATTTTTAGTTTTATTATTATTATTATTATTTTTTATTTTTAGTTTTATTAGTTAGTTATTTTATTATCTATGGTTTAGTTTTAGGTTTAATTATTATTATTCATTTATTATGTTTTAGTTTTGTTATTGTTAGTTATTAGTTAGTTATTTATTAGTTAATAGTTTTTTTAGCTTTATTAGTTTATTAGTTTATTATTATTAGTTTAGTTAATATTATTTATTAGTTTTTATTAGTTTTTAGTTAGTTATTTTTAATTGTTATTAGTTATTAGTTTTTTTATTAGTTTAGTTATTTTAGATAGTTTTATTAGTTTATTAGTTATTAGTTATTAGTATTAGTTATTAGTTAGTTAGTTTTATTAGTTAGTTATTATTAGTTATTAATTTTATTAGTTATTAGTTATTAGTTATTAGTTATTATAATTTAGTTTAGTTTATTAGTTTTTATTAATTTAGTTTTTAATTATTAGTTATTTATTTATTAGTTTTATTAGTTATTGGTTACTTATGTTTTAGTTAGTTATTATAAGTTATTATTGGTTATTAGTTTTAGTTTACTTTTTTGGGTTTTAAGTTAGTTATTAGTTTAGTTTATTTTAGTTAGTTATTAATTAGTTATTAGTTTAGTTATTTAGTTTAGTTAGTTATTAGTTTAGGTTTTATTAGTTATTATTAGATAGTTTAATTTATTATTTTTAGTTTTTAGTTTATTACTTTATTAGTTTAGTTTTATTAGCTATTACTTATTATTTTTAGTTATTATTATTAGTCATTATTAGTTATTAGTTTTTATTAGTTATTATTAGGTTTAGTTTTTTAGTTGATTAGCTTTTTATTATTACTTTTATTAGTTTAGGTTTAGTTATTAGTTTAGTTATTTATATGTTTTATTAGATTTATTTGTTTATATTATTAGTTATTATTAATTAGTTAGTTGTATTAGTAATTGTTAGTTATTATTAGTTTTATTAGTAACTATTATTAATTATTAGTTATCTTTATTAGTTATTAGTTCAGTTTATTAGTTTAGTTATTTATGCTTTTTATTTTGTTATTTAGTTTTTATTAGTTATTAGTTTTAGTTAATTAGTTTTAATTAGTTTAGTTATTTAATTTTGGTTATTATTAGTTATTAGTTTATTAGTTTTATTAGTTTAGTTATTAGTTTATTAGTTAGTACTATTTTATTAGTTTTAAGTTTAGTTAGTTAGTTAATTTTAGTTAGTTTTTTAGTTATTTTTATTATTAGTTAGTTTAGTTATTATTAGTTTTAGTTATTAGTTTAGTTATTAGTTTATTTTATTGTTATTGGTTTATTAGTTTTATTAGTTTTTATTAATTAATTTTAGTTCATTATTAGTTTTTATTATTAGTTTTATTATTATGTTTAATTTATTAATTATTTTATTAGTTATTAGTTTAGTTATTAGTTTAGGTTTATTAGTTAGGTTTTTTAGTTAGTTAGTTTTATTAGTTTAGTTATCAGTTAGTTATTATTTATAATTATTAGTTATTAGTTTATTAGTTTATTTAGTTTATTAGTTTTTTGGTTTCATAATTTTATTAGTTTAGTTAGTTTTTGTTTATTAGTTATTAGTTTTATTAGTTATTTAGTTTTAGTTATTATTTATTTTAGTTTTATTAGTTTATTATTAGTTATTAATTTAGTTTTTTTATTAGTTATTATTATTAGTTTATTAGTTTAATTATTAGTTATTTTATTGGTAAGTTTTTTAGTTTTAGTTTTTATTAGTTAATTTTAATAGTTATTAGTTTAGTTATTTTATTAGTTTTTTAGTTATTATTTATTATATTATTAATTTTAGTTAGTTTTTATTATCATTTACTATTATTAGTTTATTCATTTTAGTTATTAAGTTTTAGTTATTAGGCTTATTAGTTTAGTTAGTTAGTTATTCAATTATTATTATTATTAGTTTTAGTTTTTTAGTTTAGTTTTTTTATTAGTTTTAGTTTAGTTTAATTTTTAGTTTATTTTTATTAGTTATTTAGGTATTAGTTTTTATTAGTTTTATTTGGTTAGTTTTAGTTTTTTAGTTGGTTTTATTAGTTTTATTTAGTTATTAGTTTAGGTTTTATTAGATTGTTTTTAGTTTATTATTTAGTTTTTTTTAGTTTTTTAGTTAGTTATTAGTTTAGTTTAGTTATTAGTTAGTTAGTTTAATTAGTTATTAGTTTTAGTTTATTAGTTTTTATAGTTATTATTATTAGTTATTAGTTTTATTAGTTAGTTATTAGTTTAGTTATTAGTTATTTATTACTAAGTTAGTTTGGTTATTATTAGTTATTATTATTAGCTATTAATTTTGGTTTTTAGATAGTTATTTAGTTTATTATTATTAGTAACTAGTTTTATTTATTATTATGTACTAATTTAGTTTAGGTTTACCTTTTTATTTTTAGGTTTAGTTTAGGTTTTTATTTTATTTTTTTAGCTTTATGCTTTGGGTTTTTATTTTAAGTTTTATTTTGTTAGTTTAAGTTTAGGTTTATTTTTATTTTATTATATTTTATTTAGTTTAGGATTAGTTTTTTTTAGGTTTAGGTTTTATTTATTTTAGTTTAGTTTATTTTAGTTTAGCTTTAGTTTTATTATATTTTTATTTCAAGTTTAATTTTTTTTAGTTTAAGGTTTAGGTTTTATTTTTTATTTATTTTTAGGGATTTTTTAGGTTTAGGTTTTTATTTAGTTTTTATTTTATTTTATTTTATTTTAGTTTTTTTTTTGTTTTAGGTTTAGTTTTTATTTTATTTAGGTTTTTTATTTTTAGGTTTATTTTTTTAGTTTAGTTCAGTTATTATTAATTATTAGTTTATTAGGTTTAGTTATTATGTTTTTAGTTAGTTAGTTATTAGTTTTAGGTTAGTTTATTATTATTTAGTTAGTTTTTAGTTATTATTTGTTTATTAGTTTTAGTTTAGTTATTATTAGTTATTGTTAGTTTTAGTTATTTAATTTAGTTATTATTTATTACTAGTTATTAGTTTAGTTATTTTTTTTAGTTTTATTTAGTTGTTAGTTAGTTCTTAGTTTAGTTTATTAGTTATTAGTTATTAGTTAGTTATTTAGTTTTAGTTATTAGTTAGTTATTTATTTTATTAGTTTATTATTATTAGTTTTTTTAGTTATTAGTTATTAGTTATTTATTCAATTTTTTATTATTTAGTTAGTTATTAGTTTTTAGTTATTATTAGTCTAGTTATTATTAGTTTAGTTTTATTAGTTTTATTAGTTAGTTATTTAGTTTAGTTATTAGTTTAGTTATTAGTTATTATTAGGTTTAGGGTTTTTGTTATTAAGTTTTTTAGTTTAGCTTAGTTATTAGTTTAGTTAGTTTTATTAGTTATTATTATTAGTTTTATTATTAGTTATTAGTTATTAGTTTTAGTTATTAGTTAGTTAGTTATTATTATTATTAGTTATTAGTTAATAGTTAATTATTATTAGTTAACAGTTATTATTATTAGTTTATTAGTTTATTAGGATTAATTTTATTATTAGTTTTTTAGTTTTATTATTTATTAGTTTTATTATTATTATTATTATAATTATTAGTTAATTTATTTATTAGTTTAGTTATTAGTTTTTTTGTTGGTTTTTTATTACTAGTTTAGTTTAGTTTAGTTTTTAGTTATTAATTTTTTAGTTTTAGTTTATTAGTTTATTAAGTTTTAGTTATTTAATTGATTAGTTATTAGGTTTGGTTATTAGTTAGTTTTTAGTTTTATTATTAGTTTATTTAGTTTATTAGTTAGTTATTAGTTTAGTTTTAATTAGTTTATTTAGTTTATTAATTTTAGTTTATTATTATTTATTATTATTATTAGTTTAGTTTTTTGGTTTATAGTTTTATTAGTTTTATTATTGGTTTTATTAGTATTAGTTTTAGGTTTAATTATTTATTCATTTTATTAGGTTTTAGTTTAGTTATTATTAGTTATTAGTTAGTTATTTATTAGTTATTAGTTTATTTAATTTTATTAGTTATTAGTTTTATTTATTAGTTAGTTTTAGTTAATTATTAGTTAGTTTATTAGTTTTTATTAGTTAGTTAGTTATTTTTAGTTATTATTAGTTATTAGTTTTTTATTAGTTTAGTTATTTATTAGTTAGTTTTATTAGTTTATTAGTTATTAGTTATTAATTATTAGTTAGTTATTAGTTAGTTAGTTTTATTAGTTAGTTATTATTAGTTATTAATTTAATTAGTTATTAGTTTTATTAGTTATTTATTAGTTATTATTATTTAGTTTAGTTTATTAGTTTTTATTAATTTAGTTTTTAATTATTAGTTATTTATTTATTAGTTTTATTAGTTATTGGTTAATTATGTTTTAGTTGGTTATTATAAGTTATTATTGGTTAATAGTTTTAGTTTACTTTTTAGGTTTTTAGTTAGTTATTAGTTTAGTTTATTTTAGTTAGTTATAAATTAGTTATTAGTTTAGTTATTTAGTTTAGTTAGTTATTAGTTTAGGTTTTATTAGTTATTATTAAATAGTTTAATTTATAATTTTTTAGTTTTTAGTTTATTAGTTTAGTTTTATTAGTTATTACTTATTATTTTTAGTTATTTAGTTTTTAGTAATTATTATTAGTCATTATTAGTTATTAATTTTTATTAGTTATTATTAGGTTTAGTTTTTTAGTTTATTAGTTTATTATTACTTTTATTAGTTTAGGTTTAGTTATTAGTTTAGTTATTTATATGTTTTATTAGTTTTAGCAGTTTATATTATTAGTTATTATTAATTAGTTAGTTGAATTAGTTATTATTAGTTAGTTATTAGTAATTATTATTAATTATTAGTTAGCTTTATTAGTTATTAATTCAGTTTATTAGTTTAGTTATTTATGCTTTTTGTTTCGTTATTTATTTTTTATTAGTTATTAGTTTTAGTTTATTAGTTTTTATTAGTTTAGTTATTTAGTTTTGGTTATTATTAGTTATTAGTTTATTAGTTAGTACTATTTTAATAGTTTTAAGTTTAGTTAGTTAGTTAATTTTAGTTAGTTTTTTTAGTTATTTTTATTATTAGTTAGTTTAGTTATTATTAGTTTTAAGTTATTAGTTTAGTCATTAGTTTATTAGTTAGTTATTGTTATTAGTTGGTTTATTAGTTAGTTTATTAGTTTTATTAATTAATTTTAAGTTCATTATTAGTTTTTTAGTTATTATTAGGTTTTAATTTATTAATTATTATTATTTAGTTATTAGTTTAGTTATTGGTTTAGGTTTTATTAGTTAGTTTTTTTTTAGTTAGTTAGTTTTATTAGTTTAGTTATTAATTAGTTATTATTAATTATTATTAGTTATTAGTTTATTAGTTTATTTAGTTTATTAGTTTTTTGGTTTCATAATTTTATTAGTTTAGTTAGTTTTTGTTTATTAGTTATTAGGTTTATTAGTTAGCTATTTAGTTTTAGTTATTATTTATTTTATTTTTATTTGTTTATTATTAGTTATTAGTTTAGTTCTTTTATTAGTTATTATTATTAGTTTATTAGTTTAAATATTAGTTATTTTATTGGTAAGTTTTTGGTTTTAGTTTTATTAGTTAATTTTTGGTTATTAGTTTAGTTATTTTATTAGTTTTTTGGTTATTATTTATTATATTATTAATTTTAGTTAGTTTTTATTATCATTTACTATTATTAGTTTTATTCATTTTAGTTATTAAGTTTTTAGTTATTAGCTTATTGGTTTAGTTAGTTAGTTATTTAATTATTATTATTATTAGTTTAGTTTTACTATTAGTTATTAGGTTTATTAGTTTTAGTTTAGTTTAATTTTTAGTTTATTTATCTATTAGTTATTTAGCTATTAGTTTATTATTAGTTTTATTTAGTTATTAGTTTAGGTTTTATTAGATGGTTTTTAGTTTATTATTTAGTTTTTTTTAGTTTTTTAGTTAGTTATTAATTTAGTTTAGTTATTAGTTAGTTAGTTAGTTTAATTAGTTATTAGTTTTAGTTTATTAGTTTTTATAATTATTATTATTAGTTATTAGTTTTATTAGTTAGTTATTAGTTATTTATTACTAAGTTAGTTTGGTTATTATTTGTTATTATTATTAGCTATTAGTTTTGCCTTTTAGATAGTTATTTAGTTTATTATTATTAATAACTAGTTTTATTTATTATTACATACTAATTTAGTTTAGGTTTACCTTTTTATTTTTAGGTTTAGGTTTAGGTTTTTTTTTTTAGGTTTATTGGGTTTTATTTTTGGTTTTATTTTCTAGTTTAAGTTTAGGTTTATTTTATTTTATTATATTTTATTTAGTTTAGGATTAGTTTTTTTTAGGTTTAGGCTTTATTTATTTTAGTTTAGTTTATTTTAGTTTAGCTTTAGTTTTATTATATTTTTATTTCAAGTTTACATTTTTTTTTAGTTTAAGGTTTAGGTTTTTTTTTATTTATTTTTAGGGATTTTTTAGGTTTAGGTTTTTATTTAGCTTTTATTTTATTTTATTTTATTTTATTTTTATTTTTTTTATTTTAGGTTTAGTTTTTATTTTATTTAGTTTTTTTATTTTTAGGTTTATTTTTTTAGTTTAGTTCAGTTATTATTAATTATTAGTTTATTAGTTTATTAGGTTTAGTTATTATGTTTTTAGTTAGTTATTAGTTTTAGGTTAGTTTATCATTATTTAGTTAGTTTTTAATTATTATTTGTTTATTAGTTTTAGTTTAGTTATTATTAGTTATTATTAGTTTTAGTTATTTAGTTTAGTTATTATTTATTACTAGTTATTAGTTTAGTTATTATTTTAGTTTTATTTAGTTGTTAGTTAGTTCTTAGTTTAGTTTATTAGTTATTAGTTATTAGTTAGTTATTTAGTTTTAGTTATTAGTTAGTTATTAGTTTTATTAGTTTATCATTATTGGTTTTTTAGTTATTAGTTATAGTTATTAATTATTAGTTATTTATTCAATTTTTTATTATTTATTTAGTTATTAGTTTTTAGTTATTGTTAGTCTAGTTATTATTAGTTTAGTTTTATTAGTTTTATTAGTTTAGTTATAAGTTTAGTTTATTAGTTAGTTATTTAGTTTAGCATAGTTATTAGTTTAGTTAGTTTTATTAGTTATTATTATTAGTTTTATTATTAGTTATTAGTTATCAATTTTAGTTATTAGTTAGTTATTATTATTATTAATTATTAGTTAATAGTTCATTATTATTAGTTAATAATTATTATTATTAGTTTATTAGTTTATTAGGTTTAGTTTATATTTAGTTTTTTGGTTTTTATTTATTGGTTTATTATTATTATTAGTTATTTATTAGTTTTTGTTATTAGTTTTTTTGTTATTTTATTATTACTAGTTTGGTTTTAGGTTTAGTTTTTTTAGTTATTAATTTTTTTAGTTTTAGTTTATTAGTTTATTGGTTTTAGTTATTTAATTGATTTTATTAGGTTTGGTTATTAGTTAGTTTTAGTTTTATTATTAGTTTATTTAGTTTATTAGTTAGTTATTAGTTTAGTTTTAGTTGGTTTTATTTAGTTTATTGGTTTTTTAGTTTATTATTATTATTATTATTAGTTTAGTTTTTAGTTTATTAGCTAGTTATTAGTTTAATTTTTTAGGTTTTATTAGTTTTTTAGTTTTAGGTTTAATTATGGTTATTCATTTATTAGGTTTTAGTTTAGTTATTGTTAGTTATTAGTTAGTTATTTATTTGTTATTAGTTTATTTAGTTTTATTAGTTATTAGTTTTATTAGTTATTAGTTTTATTTATTAGTTAATTTTAGTTAATTATTAGGTAGTTTATTAGTTTTTATTAGTTAGTTAGTAATTTTTAGTTGTTATCAGTTATTAATTTTTTATTAGTTTAGTTATTTATTAGATAGTTTTGTTAGTTTATTAGTTATTAGTTATTAATTATTATTTAGTTATTAGTTAGTTAGTTTTATTAGTTAGTTATTATTAGTTATTAATTTTATTAGTTATTAGTTTTATTAGTTAGTTATTACTTATTATAATTTTGTTTAGTTTATTAGTTTTATTATTTATTATTAGTTATTTATTTATTAGTTTTATTGGTTATTTGTTACTTATGTTTTGGTTAGTTATTATTAGTTATTAGTTATTAGTTTTAGTTTAGTTTTTAGGTTTTTAGTTTGGTATTAGTTTAGTTTATTTTAGTTAGTTATTAATTAGTTATTAGTTTAGTTATTTTGTTTAGTTAGTTATTAGTTTAGTTTTTATTGGTTATTATTAGTTTAATTTATTATTTTTTTGGTTTTAGTTTATTAGTTTATTATTTAGTTTTATTAGTTATTACTTATTGTTTTTTAGTTATTTAGTTTTTTAGTTTATTATAGTCATTATTAGTTATTTGTTTTTATTAGTTATTATTAGGTTTAGTTTTTTAATTTATTAGTTTTTTATTATTACTTTTATTAGTTTAGGTTTAGTTATTAGTTTATTTATTTATATGTTTTATTAGTTTTATTAGTTTATATTATTAGTTATTATTAATTAGTTAGTTGTATTAGTTATTAGGTTATTAGTTATTATTAGTTAGTTATTAGTGATTATTATTAATTATTAGTTAGCTTTATTAGTTATTAGTTCAATTTATTAGTTTAGTTATTTATGCTTTTTATTTTGTTAATTAGTTTTTATTAATTATTAGTTTTAGTTTATTAGTTTTTATTAATTTAGTTATTTAGTTTTAGTTATTATTAATTATTAGTTTTATTAGTTTAGATATTATTTTATTAGTTAGTTTTTAGTTTATTAGTTTTAGGTTTAGTTTGTTAGTTAGTTTTAGTTAGTTTATTTGTTTTTTAGTTAGTTTAGTTTATTGGTTTTAGTTATTAGTTTTAGTTTTTAGTTCATTAGTTTATTATTGTTATTGGTTGGTTTATTAGTTAGTTTATTAGTTTTATTAATTAATTTTTAGTTCATTATTAGTTTTTAGTTATTATTATTAGGTTTAATTTATTATTTAGTTATTAGTTTAGTTATTAGTTTAGGTTTATTAGTTAGGTTTTTTAGTTAGTTAGTTTTATTAGTTTAGTTATCAGTTAGTTATTATTTATAATTATTAGTTATTAATTTATTAGTTTATTTCGTTTATTAGTTTCTTGGTTTCATAATTTTATTAGTTTAGTTAGTTTTTGTTTATTTGTTATTAGGTTTATTAGTTAATTATTTAGTTTTAGTTATTATTTATTTTAGTTTTTTTTTTTTAGTTTATTATTAGTTATTAGTTTAGTTCTTTTATTAGTTATTATTATTAGTTTATTAGTTTAATTATTGGTTATTTTTTATTGGTAAGTTTTTTAGTTTTTTTTTGGTTTTTTATTATTAATTTTATTAGTTATTAGTTTAGTTATTTTATTAGTTTTTTATTATTTATTATATTATTAATTTTAGTTAGTTTTATTATCATTTACTATTATTAGTTTATTCATTTTTATTATTAAGTTTTTGGTTATTGGTTAGTTTAGTATTAGTTATTTAATTATTATTATTAGTAGTTTAGTTCTACTATTAGTTATTAGGTTTATTAGTTTTTAGTTTATTAGTTTATTAGTTATCTAGTTATTAGTTTATTATTTGTTTTATTTAGTTATTAGTTTTAGTTTTAGTTAGTTTTATTAGTTTTATTTAGTTATTAGTTTAGGTTTTATTACATGGTTTTTAGTTTATTATTTAGTTTTTTTAATTTTTAGTTAGTTATTAATTTAGTTTAGTTATTAGTTAGTTAGTTTAATTAGTTATTAGTTTTAGTTTATTTGTTTTTATAGTTATTATTATTAGTTATTAGTTTTATTAGTTAGTTATTGGTTTTGGTTATTAGTTATTTATTACTAAGTTAGTTTGGTTATTAGTTTATTATTATTAGTATTAGTTTGGTTTTAGATAGTTATTTAGTTTATTATTATTAGTTTGGTTTTATTTATTATTACGTACTAATTTAGTTTATTAGTTTAGTTTATTTATTAGTTTAGTTTAGTTAATCATTATTAGTTTAGTTTTTAGTTTAATAGTTTGATTTAGTTTTTTGTTTCTTATTATTATTAGTTAATTATTAGTTAGTTATTATTATTATTAGTTTTAGTTTTTATTTTTATTAGTTAGTTAGTTTATTATTAGTTAGTTAGTTTTATTAGTTATTAGTTTATTAATTTTTATTAGTTATTAGTTTAGTTATTAGTTATTAGGTTTAGTTATTAGTTATTAGTTTATTAGTTTAGTTTATTAGTTAGTTATTTAGTTTATTAGTTACTAGTTTTGCTATTATTAGTTATTATTAGTGATTAGGTTTAGTTTATTAGTTATTAGTTTATTTAGTTAGTTTTTCATTAGTTATTATTAGTTAGTTATTATTATTAGTTTTAGTTATTAGTTATTAGTTATTAGTTTAGTTATTTATTAGTTAGGTTATTACTTTTATTTAGTTATTTAGTTTATTAGATATTAATTTTATTTAGTTTTTAGTTTTATTAGTTTATTACTTATTTAGTTACTAGTTTTTTTTTTATTTGTTAGTTAGTTTTATTTTTTATTAGTTTTTATTATTATTATTTATTAGTTTAGTTTAGTTAGTCAATATTAGTTTAATTTTTAGTTTATTAGTTTTATTAGTTAGTTAGTTTTATTAGTTTATTAGTTATTATTATTAGTTATTAATTTTAATTATTAGTTTAGTTATTAGATTGATTATTTTCTGATAAGAAAAATAGATCGTTTAAATTGTAAAGATTGTAAGGTCATACCAAGTGAAATTTTAAGTACCCAACATCTATTAGTTTTAGATTTTAAGATGAAAGATGTAAGAGAAAAATAAACTAAATTATTGTCCTAAGATTAGATGGGGACACTTAAAGAACACAAATAAAAATATTTTTAAGAGCAAGCTACAAGATATTAGAATTTGGGGTGTTCATGAAGCTAACGTTATGTGGGAAAAATATCAAGTGAAATTAAGCAAGTTGCTAAAGATGTGCTTGGAGAATCAAAAGGAAAACTTCTTTTAATAAGAATAGTTGGTGGTGGAGTCGAGTGTGCAAGAAAAGATAAGAAGCATTGTTATAAAACTTGGTTTAGATGTAAAAATTTGAAGAATTGGGAAAGATATAAAGTGGCCTGTAGAGGTTCTAAGAAAGTAATATATGATGCAAAAAATTTAGCTTTTAGTGATTTATACAATAGATTAGATACCAAAGAAGGTGAAAGATGTATGTATAAGTTAGCCAAGCAAAGAGATAGAAGAAGTAAAGACATAGTTCAAGTGAGGGGTATTAAGGATGAAAATAATAAAGTGCTTTTCTTAGAAAAGATATTGAAAATAGGTGGATGAGATATTTTGATAAACTTTTCAATGAAGGATCTGAAATACGATTGATTTTAGAAACCTTAATACCTAAACAAAAATAGAGAATTTCATTTCCATCATCGTATTAGTAAATCTGAAGTTAGTGAAGCTTTAAAGAAAATGAAATGTGGAAAAGCAGTAGGACCGGATAATATTCCAATAGATGTGTGGAAATGTTTAGGAGATCAAGGAATTTCTTGGCTTACAAATCTTTTAATGTTATTTTAAAGACTAAAAGATGCGGATGAGTGGAGAAAGAGTCTATTGGTTCCTATATTTAAGAATAAAGGTGATGCACAAGAGTGTGCAAATTATAGAGGAATTAAGTTAATGTGCCATACATTAAAATTATGGGAGAGAGTAATTGAGCATAGGTTACGATGTGATACAAAAGTTTCTCACAATCAGTTTGGTTTCATGCCAGGTAGATCTACTATGGATGCTATACATTTGTTAAGAGGTTTAATGAGAAGCATAGAGAAAGTAAGAAGGATCTACATATGATATTTATTGATTTAGAGAAAGCTTATGATAAAGTCTCAAGAGATGTTCTTTGGAGAGTTCTAGAGCAGAAAGGAGTTAATATTGGTTATATTCAAGTCATTAAGGATATGTATACTAGAGCATTACTTGTGTCCAAACACAAGGAGGATTGACAAAATATTTTCCTATTTAGGTTGGATTACATCAAGGATCAACATTAAGCCCTTATCTTTTTACTTTAGTTATGGATGTTCTTCTTACGAGGCATTTACAAGAAGATGTACCTTGGTGTATGCTTTTCTTGACATTCTTCTTGTTGATAAGACTAGAGAGGAGTCCAACGAAACTTGAATTATGGAGGTCAACTTTAGAGTCTAAAGGTTTTCATTTAAGTAGATCTAAAATTGAATATATGGAGTGTAATTTTAGTTGTAGAAGTTTTAGTGATAGTGTTGTGACTTTAGGTGATCAAGTCATTAATAAGAGTGGCGATTGAGATATTTAGGCTCTATTGTTCAAAATGATGGTGAAATAGATGGAGATGTTATTAGTAGAATTCAAGTTGGATGGTTGAAGTGGAGGAATGCATCGGCCTATTATGTGATAGAAAAGTTCCACTTAAACTTAAGGAAAATTTTATAAGATGGTGGTAAGACTGCAATGACTTATGGTGCAGAATGTTGGCCAATAAAAGAAGCATAAGTCTAAGTTAAGTGTTACGAGATGAGGATGCTTAGGTGGATGAGTGGCTTTACTGAGAGATAGAATGCAAAATAGTATGTTAGGAAAAAGTTGGAGTAGCTCAGTGGTAGATAAGATTAGGAGAATCGCCTTAGATGGTTTGGCCACATAAGCGTCGGCCGTCGATGATCGATTAGGAGAGTAGATGCATTAGATTTGCCTTATGTTAAGAAAGGTAGAGGTAAACCTAAAAATCTTGGTTAAGATGTATAAAAATGATCTTAGTATACTTGAATTGAGAATTTGACACATAATAGGACACAATGGAGACAAAGGATTCATGTAGCCGACCCCACCTAGTGGGATTAAGGCTTGTTGTTGTTGTTGTTGTTGTTGTATTAGTTTAGTTATTAGTTATCAGGTTTATATATTAGTTATTAGTTTATTAATTATTAGTTTAGTTACTATTAGTTATTATTAAGTTTAGTTTAGTAGTTATTAGTTAGTTTAGTTAGTTTTTTTATTAGTTATTATTATTAGTTAGTTATTATTATTAGGTTTAGTTATTAGTTATTAGTTTAGTTATTTATTAGTTAGGTTATTAGTTTTACTTAGTTATTTAGTTTATTAGATATTAGTTTTATTTAGTTTTTAGTTTTATTAGTTTATTAGTTATTTAGTTATTAGTTTTATTATTATTAGTTAGTTTGTTTTATTTTTATTAGTTTTTATTATTATTAGTTATTAGTTTTTATTAGTTATTAGTTTATTATTTTAGTTATTAGTTATTAATTAGTTAGTTTATTTAGTTTTAATTTATTGGTTAAGTTATTAGTTAGTTTAGTTATTTAGGTCTATTTATTAGTTTAGTTATTATTATTAGTTTTATTAGTTTTTATTAGTTATTAGTTTATTTATTTAGTTTTAGTTATTAGGTTTTTAGTTTAGTAAGTTAGTTTATTTATTAGTTATTATTAGTTATTAGTTAGTTAGTTTTGTTAATTATTAGTTTCTTAGTTTAGTTAGTTTTAATTTAGTTATTATTAGTTAATTATTTAGTTATTAGGTTTATTTATCAGTTATTTTTCTTAGTTATTAGTTAGTTTTAGTTATTAGGTTATTAGTTTAGTAATTTTTAGTTAGTTATTAGTTTATTAGTTAGTCATTAGTTATTAGTTATTATTCTTAGTTTAGTTAGTTGATTAGGTTTAGTCTTTAGTTTTTGTTAGTTTTATTAATTATTATTTTTATTAGTTAGTTAGTTTTAGTTATTAGTTTAGTTATTATTATTAGTTTATTAGTTTATTTAGTTTATTAGTTTTATTAGTTTATTAGTTATTAGTTATTTTGTTTATTAGTTAGTTATTATTAATTTATTTAGTTTATTATTATTAGTTATTATTAGTTATTAGTTATTAGTTTATTAGTTTATTATTAGTTTATTAGCTAGTTAGTTATTATTAGTTATTAGTTTAGTTATTTTATTAGTTATTTATTAGTTAGTTTTATTAGTTATTAGTTTAGTTATTATTATTATTAGTTAGTTATTATTAGTTTAGTTTTAGTTTTATTTATTTTTTGGTTATTATTAGTTAGTTAGTTTTTTTTGGTTTTATTATTTGGTTTTATTATTATTAGTTATTTAGTTAGTTTAGTTATTTAGTTATTTATTAGTTTGTTATTAGTTTATTTATTAGTTTTATTATTATTAGTTAGTTATTATTAGTTTTATGTTTTTAGTTTATTATTGTTATTATTATTAGTTATTAGTTATTAGTTATTAGTTTTATTACTAGTTTATTAGTTATTAATTATTAGTTATTATTTATTAGCTAGTTATAATTATTAGTTATTTAGTTATTATTAGTTTATTAATTAGTTTTATTATTAAATTAGTTAGTTATTAGTTAGTTTATTAGTTTAGTTATTATAAGTTTTATTAGTTATTATTAGTTAGTTATATTATAGTTTAGTTATTAGTTTATTAGTTTTTAGTTATTAGTTAGTTTATTAGTTATTAGTTTTTTAGTTTAGTTTTAGTTATTAGTTATTTAGTTTAGTTATTATTAGTTATTAGTTAGTTTTTAGTTATTATTAGTTCTTAGTTTAGTTATTATTAATTAGTTTACTTTATTTAGTTTTATTATTATTATCTTAGTTATTTTATTAGTTTATTTGTTATTAGTTTAGTTATTTATTATTTGTTTTATTAGGTTATTATTTTGCTATTAGTTATTAGTTATTAGTTTATTGGTTTAGTTATTAGTTACTAGGTTATTATTAGTTTATTAGTTTGGTTAGTTTAGTTATTAGTTAGTTATTAGTTGGTTTAGTTATTATTAGTTTGTTATTATTAGTTAGTTTTTGTTTCTTAGTTTAATTATTAGTTTATTAGCTTTTAGTTATCAGTTAGTTAGTTTATTAGTTAGTTATTAGTTAGTTATTTAGTTTTTAGTTATTAATTATTATTTATTAGATTATTAGTTTAGTTTTTAGTTATTATTATTAGTTACTTATTAGTTAGTTAGTTAGTTTTATTAGTAGTTATTAGTTATTAGTTTATTAGTTATTTTTTTATTTATTAGTTATTAGTTATTAATTTAGTAGTTTATTAGTTAGTAGTTTATTAGTTTATTAAGTTTAGTTTTTATTAGTTTTTAGTTAGTTATTTAGTTATTATTATTAGTTAGTTAGTTATTATTAATTTATTAGTTTTATTAGTATTTTATTATTTAGCTAGTTAATTTTATTAGTTATTATTAGTTATTTGTTTATTAGTTTAGTTATTACTTTTATTATTAGTTAGTTATTTAGTTTATTAGCATATTAGTTATTATTAGTTTTTTATTAGTTATTAGTTAGTTATTATTTTATTAGTTTAGTTTACTTATTTTTATTAGTTATTAGTTTTAAGTTTTTAGTTATTTAGTTTAGTTATTAGGTTTAATTATTAGTTAGTTAGTTTTTAGTTTAGTTATTAATTAGTTATTAGTTTAGTTTATTAGTTAGTTATTATTATTAGTTTCTTAGTTAGTTATTAGTTTAGTTGGTTTTGGTTAGTTATTTAGTTTTTTTAGCTAGTTATTAATTATTATTAGTTATTTATTTAGTAAGTTAGTTTAGTTAGTTAGTTTTTATTAGTTATTAGTTTTACTAGTTAGTTACTAGTTTTTAGCTTAGTTAGTTATTTAGTTTTTAGTTTAGTTCTTATTAGTTATTATTTTTGTTATTTAGTTATTTAGTTTTAATTTGTTTTTATTACTTTATTAGCTTATTAGTTTATAAATAGTGTT